>OMKI01014493.1:3590-16801 GCA_900302315.1 Phycis blennoides | reverse complement strand
AGAGAGAGGAGAAATGGCTTCTGAATAAGAAAAGGAAATGTGCATGTTAGCATCCTATGGCCTGTTGCAGAGAAGGCGGCCTTACAACCAATAATGGATTTTTATTCTGGATGATGAAATTAGCCATGGGAACCCAAACGGGGTCTCCGTGTGCACGACCAAACCCAAGGCGTTGTTCGGTTTCGACCGAAGCCTCCTCATGTATCGAAGATCTCGAAGAGTACCATTGGCGATTAGGGCCCCTAATGGCGAAATACTAATTATACTGATTCAAAAACTCTTCCAAGTAAGCGTGAAAGACAGCATGAAATACTTGGTGGAAAGTGAAATATGCTGGCTACTAACTCATTCCAGAATAACAATGCACATCATCGGCGCCATATGTTGATTTAAAAGCATGACTTTTCGTTCCCACTTTAAATCAAAATGAATCATAAGAAGGATAAGAAGGAGGTAAACAACAATGCATGTGTAGATTCAGGATCGAGCACACACACCAGAAAGGCTCACCCAGTAACCCGCACTCGCTGACGGCCACCGTGTCATGAGCCACGTTCGGGGAGCAGGCCGGCCACTGTCACGCGTGCAGGCAATTCAGTCGCCGGTGTTTACTATTTATGTGTTTACAGTGAATCATGCACATGTCCCCATGAATAAAAAAGCTACCGGATTAGACATCTCGCTCGAGGACGCCCACGGGGCTGTGAACCTTGGGGATCCAAACCCGGCTGCTTTTGCCCGGGAGTTCGTCACCCTAACCACCCCGACCGGCAGTCCTGCCTGGAGTGATGCACACCCCCGTGCTAAATTAGAACCACCACACAACCGATGCTCTCCCAGCACGTGCTGCGGAGCCGTGGCCCAGCGCCATGGTGGCAGGCCGCGCCGCACCGCCTTGTTTTATGCCTTAATGCCTTATGCAACATACGGCAGCGTGCTCAAGGCTCGGAGTGACTTTTAAACGAGATAACCGTGTCGTGTCAACCGACCGCGTCGTCAACCGGCGACGGTTCGCGCGGAGTAGAGGGGAAAAAAAATATTTTATGCAAAGGAGCGGGGATGAACTTTGTTATTTAGAGGTGCGGATCATTTGAGGCAAACATGGGAGTGTTCAATATTTAATGCACTCCTGGGATTCCAAGTTAGCTCGCTCGATATTTTGCATCCTTTTGTGCGCGTTTGTTGAGGTGTTTTGTCTTGGTGTGTGTGTGTGTAGGTGTATGTGTGTAGGTGTGTGTGTGTAGGTGTGTGTGTGTGTGTAGGTGTGTGTGTATGGGAGTGTGAGAGAGAGAGAGACAGGAGAGTTGTACTGACTGCGCACAGGCGGCAGACTTTTCAAAGGAATGCCATAATAAATATTTCATCCTGAAATTAAGTTTTGGCATTTAAATAACTGAATAAAATAAATAAATTCTCTCACACATTCCTTCAAAACATCCTTTAAAGGTCCAGTGTGTACAATTTAGTGGCATCTAGCAGAACGGACAAGGCAGAAATGGAATATAATATTCATAAGTATTCTAATTAGGGTATAATCCCATGAGTTATGAATTCTTGTGTTTTTGTTGCCTCAGAATGAGCCCTTTATATCAACACGGGAGGAGCAGGTCCTCTCCCAGGGAGCACTCCATGTTGCATCGCCATGTTCCTACAGTAGCCCCGAATGGACAAACAGCTCTAGAGAGAATGTGTTTTGAATTAAATCAACTTCAAAAGAAAGATGATTGAATTCAAAACACAACACCCCCCACACAACACCCCAGCTTGTATCAGCTTGAAATCTCAACACTCTGGGATCTAAATTGTTTTGTGCTAAAAATTCAAGGAAATTGGGGGGGGGGGGGGGGGGGGGGGGCGTATCCCCATGGTTACCACCAAGGCCAACATTGTGATGCTTGTTTAGTACCGTTGTTGTGTATGTGCTTAAGCAAAATAAACCACTGGCCAGATGGAGCTCTCGAATACACACACACACACTAACACACACACACACACACACACACACACACACACAGTGGCGTTATAAAATAAGTAAAGGTTAACTCGAACCCAGCCATTAACATCAATCACTGGCCAAACATAGATCTGCACACATCTACACACATCTATGCACACACACACACACTAGGGCGTCATACTATAGGGATAGGAATAGGAATTTATTTATTTAAAACAGGGACAATGCACAAAGACATTATTCTTGTGAAACAAGAAAAGATGTAATGGGCCAGGTTATAGCAAAACTGCTAATTTCCACCTGCAGTCCCTGGGCAGGTAAGAACAGATGAGATAACAATGTTAAAATCATTGAAATATGACAGAGTAAAAATTATATGATCGCCATGGTATTTTAAAAACAAACAAAACAATCTAACAGATCTATGCCACAAGTATCTAAGTGTCTGAGAAGCCCCAATCTCTCAGACATGGCCCTCAACATCAGCCGCTGCCCAGACAGAGCTCCACACATCCACACACATACCACACACGCTAACTGCATTCAGAGCAGAGTGGATCATTTGCAAACCGGTTGGTGGAGAGTGCCAAATATGTAGGACTTTAAACGTGTTTTCTGAAAATGACTGAGAATGTCTTATTTTAGTAACAGTAACAAAATGGCATAGATTACTAAATCCCAGGCACTCCACTAAATTCCACGCACCGCACCTTTAATCTCCTCGTTGCTTGGCCTCTTTCTCTGGTTTTTGTCGGAAATAACATAGTGAATAGAGTATATCTCCACAACTACATGGGCTGAAGTATGTGTTAATGGTACCAAAAGGAGGATCTGTGCGAAGGTTGTGCAAGTGAAATAATCCATGTGGATGCTACTGGGTCAGTGTGATTGAAGCATAACAGCATAAATGGAAGATTTAATTTGCTCCTGAAATACAGTGAATGTTTTAGAGTACCGCCTAGGGCATTATCAGCTTGTAACCATATAGTACTATAGGGCCATAGCACAACAGCTCATGAGTACCCGGGCCAAAATGATGCCAATGAAGTGAAGTAGAGCAGATATTGATAGGTGTCAGTAGAGGTAGGGTTAGGCCCAGTCTCCAAATAAACAAAATAAATCCAATGTAAAAATGACAATACAAACGTGATGAGATGCAAGCAGGTGGATGTCTCAAGAACCCATTGTTCAATTTTGGCATTTGACTCCTCGATTGAAAGATCAGGTATGGGTGGGTATGAATGTATGGGTCAGATAGGTTTAAATTTACAGGTGCTTTATGGGGCGAAGAGGTCACCTGTCCAGTTAGAAATTAGGAAAGATTTAACATCGCCATTATCTTTTTTGGATTCCACACTATAAACCCTCATCGACCATCCTCAAATCCTCCGTTTCCATCTCCCAATTACTGCAAAGCGGCCATTTCTATTTTCCTAATTTAATCCGAAAACCAATTTCACATTCCGAGTCCCCCAATGAGAAAAGTGTTTCATCATATTCCATCTGCTCCACATTCAGCAGTGGAAATGAGCTGTCACGTCCAGCACCGTTCAGAGGAGGAGCCCTACCACCACCACCACCACCACCACCCACCACCCACCACCCACCTTACCCACGCACCCTCCTGTATCCTATTTGAGTGGGGTACTTCGGGTTGGGGTTCAGTGCACCCTCTAATGACGGAGCCAGCGAGTGTCCGGGGTCACACACACTCTCTCTCTCTCTCTCTCTCTCTCTCTCTCTCTCTCTCTCTCTCTCTCTCTCTCTCTCTCTCTCTCCCTCTCTCTCTCTCTTGCATTAGCATAATGGGCTTCTTAACGCTGTGGCTAGGGATTACCTGCCACGTAAGGCCCTGGCGGACGCTAGCTGTCTGCTGCCATTAGTGGCACCAGGCCAACTATCTCTCCTTTCGATTCATAACAGAGGGCAGGAGCGGAGGAGACCGTGCGAGGGAAGAGGCCATCAATATTTCATGCGGCGCGCGAGAGAGAGAAATAGTTTACCAGTTAAAAAAAAAAAAAAAAAAACTAAACACAAAAAAAGCTGCATAATGAAGGGAACCGAGCGTGAGAGAGCAAGAGAAAGGAGGATATCATGCTTTAATCCCCAACATAATGCACATTAATTTTTCAACAAGCTCCAGGCTGTGAAAGGCTTGTATCAGTGGCATTTTAATTATGGAGTTCTCCCTGCGCTCCTTTGACCAATGAAAGAGTCTATACTGTGGTGGGGCCAACGCACAGAAGGAAGCGACGGGGGGAAGTATTTATTGTACTGTGTCAGTGGTGGATAGGAAGGGCTCTCTGCACCAGACACCAGACACCCCAGTCAAAACACAACATAAATACGATCAATATGCCGCCATCATTCAACACTTAAACATGCAGTGAGTGAGCAACGACGGCACAGTGTCCATGCCTCAAGTCAGCATACGCTGAAGCCAACTTCAATAATAATGTGTTTTTTTCTAAATGACTATGCTGATTTCTAAATTGGGGTTTTAACCCCCCCACCCCCCGCTCCAGCAGAAATGCGCTGGCTGTGATTGAGGGGACACAGTCCAGAGTGACAACGGGATGAATCAAACTCCGCTTGAAAGCAAACCCCCAATGGAGCGTCTGGGTGATCACAACCCGGGTCGCTCAGAGGCTGCCGTCGCTCCCACCTGATCCGTACACGTGTCTTCAGCGTTCACAGCGCCGCCGCTGATTAAAGAGCAGCCGCCGCCGTCTCCCCGTCCGGACGCCATACCGGATCCGCGCGCGTCTGTGTCTTTTCCAAAGCGCCTTTGTTTGCAGTGATGCGTGTGCGATACCGCGTTGCCAAGCGATTGAATGTTGGATGGCGTATGCACTAAGCATCAAGCGTACGAGGCTGCTCTAATTCAAAAGCCTGATTGAGTTGGCAATGAATGAATGAATGTAGCCTTTGTTTAAATACCAATGTGATTTGAATTTCGCTACGCTGCCAATCATCGCACGTGTCAATGATGTGTGTGTGTAAATAGGAAGCAAACATACATTATGCTTGCCATAAGTGCTGATAGGCCCTGGAAAGTTGGCAGCCTTTGCGTTTTTTGTCATAGAGGATGATGATTCCCTATGTTTGAATAATATGAAATTCTTTATTAAAATGTAAGCAATTAGAGAGCAGGGTTTATGGCCAATCGGAAAATAGATTCACTAATACCTTGGCTTAGTCCCCCACCCTCCTGATGTCAAAATTGACTAAGAGTAACAAAGTCCATTAACATGAGTAATGGGCATTAAGTGTACTATAAAGTGAGTCTTTCTAGGTATTAATTTGAAGTATTAATTTGCACCATACCGTATCGCGACATATCTCTATTCTGTTCTCTCTTTTAATTTTCTCTATTTTCACAATGTTTTGACCCTTAAGTAATATGATACATTATGGAGTCAGATAACACAGCCGCCCTAAAGACACCATAAATAAATGAAATAACACTGAATAATGTAATACTGATACACCACATTGGGGATTATTTCGGTAATCTGTTTTGCTCGCCTGACGACGGCACGCAACTTGTGTGATGACTGCGTCCTCTCTGACGATAAATTGCATTAAACGGCACCAACAGAGGGCTTTGATGAAGGAGCACGCGTTAAGGCGTACAAATCTGTAGAAATATTCAAAGTGACAGGGGGACAAAAATCCGCCAAGGGTACACCCCTTTAGTCGAATACGGGGGGGGGAGAAATGGGTGTTTTTCATTTTTTCCCCCCGTCCAGATGGCGTGTGTATTTCGACGTACAATGCGGCGAGTGAAGCCACGAGGTATTGTCGCGCCGCCTTTGGCTGGTGTCGGCACATTAATAAATAGCCCTCGACGCGAGCCCAAAACCTCACCTTCCACCGCCAGGGCTTCTCTCGCGTTCGAGCTCGCGGTATACCTTTCAAGGAACCGGGCTCATAGATCTCAAAGGCTCTTTCCAGGCCAGGTCTGTGTGTGTGTGTGTGTGTTTGTGTTTGTAGTGTTGTTTTTTTTTTTTCGTACTTTTTTAACACAGAGCACACGGAACGAACGCCTGCTCTTTATTTTTAGAGCGCGGTGGTGTGCTGGAGGTGTTGTCCTCACCAGATAATGTGATTCTGCTGCTCATTAGTGTTGATGGTGGATAGTCCACTGTCACGGCACGGCTGTGACAAATGTAGAGGGACCACTCACCGTCTCCCAAGTGAAAATAATTACCCAGCCTAGCCCCCCCGCCACCACCACCACCACCACCAACCCTCACTCTCACCCCTGTCCTCATTACTCGTAGTACGGGGGTAAGCGTCCTCGGAGACACAAACTCAAGAGACAGAAAGCGCAAACAACAACAACAACAACAACAACAACAACAACAACAACAACCACCGCCACGACTAAAAGACGCGGTCTCCTTCTGTCCGTCAGATGCCGGTCAAGTGGCACTAGTGAGAATTACGCACGCGTGGGCTTCAGGCGTGCGTACGAGTCGGTGGGAAGTGATTGCGCGGACAGCCGTGAGATCGCGGAGGACGGCGAGATCGAGAGGACTAAAGCGGCGACGGCGTTTGTATTTAATGAGAGGAGATGGAATTATGCGCGACAATCGATTATTTGTCGAGCGCAAATACGTCTGGGCGACGCGGCAGTGCAAACACGCGGCGGCGGGCACGGCTCACTGGGCCGTGCCCGCCGCCGCAAACAGGTGAAGGGCACGCGAGCCCGAGGACGCGAGCAAACCACCCTAATTTTATCCAGAGGGCCATTAGTTAAAACTGTCGGCTTCACATTCGGATCACTTCATCAACTCATTAGGAGTCGTTCTTGGTTGGAGTTTGGCTTTTCATGCAAATGTCCGTTTGTGGTGAGCCAAGTGTTGGGCTGTGGTGTGATTTTGACATGCCATGCTGTGGCCTCGTTACCTGAAAACATTAAGACATGCAAAGTTTGCTTCGCAACGAAAACAACCTAAGCAGATGCACCATTAGAGGCGCTTATTGCACCATTTCACAGTGTAGCACATCCGCGCATCCTCTTGACCCGAGCTCTTATTTAGCAAAGTAACCAGACACATCAAATATTGACCACGCTCTCAAGCCCGTCCTTATGTCGCTTCTCTTTCCTCGCGAAGAGGGCAAAGGTTACGGTGCATTAAGAATCACACCGTCTCTGCAGACAGCCACTGCTGAAAAGTGCCTTTTATGAACAAAGAGGGCCTTTCTGTCCTTGAATTTGAAAGATGAGGCCGGACCCTTGGGAATCAACCTCTGTTCCTCCTGCCTCTGTCCAATTGTCAAAGCCCCCTGGAAGAGCGATCTATTTCAAGATGGCTTCATGGCTCTGACCGAACATCAAGGACTTATGAATTATTAAGCGCAAGCAGCATTGATTATTGATTACAGGAGTTCTGCACTTATGTCTTTAATGGTTCCCCAGAACTTTGAGTGTGCCTATTTTGGATGACCGCCATCTATTACAGTTTAAGGGGTACACTAGTGTCACCTTTTGTGCGTGTGTGTGTGTGTGTGTGTGTGTGTGTGTGTGTGTGTGTGTGTGTGTGTGTGTGTGTGTGTGTGTGTGTGTGTAAGCTCACAGGTGAATGAGAGTCCTTGCACACATCAGTTCTCACATTTTGGAGTTGTCCATGATGTGAATCCAAACCATTTTTGAAGAGCCCTGTGCAACAGGCTTCGGTGACAGCACAGGTTTTTATTGGTTGGAATGGAAATTGGTTTCACCCCCATTGGCTTGTCTCTACGACACATGCTCACTTACTAGCTCTTACATCATTTCTAGTCCATCCTGTACTCTAAGGAACTTCTACCTGTGATTACTCGGACAGGAGGAGGGATAAGGGATGACTTGACCTAAATGCTTTGTTGTGATTGGACGAATGCTCACGTTCTATGTCTTGGGTTGATGATGTTGATTTTCTTATGGTTAGAATAGAAGAGAAGAGAATAGTTTCAAAAATATTTTGCAAAATTGTTGGCTGTGGGACAGACCCAGAAAGAAAACACATTAACTGCAGATCACAAATTCAAAGTTTGGTTTTTCAACTCAATTAAGACTTGATATGGGTCTAAACATCTCTTACATTTGTTTTGCCTGTGTTTATGTGTGTTGGTTTCCCTTCCTCTAGCGTACCCGCTGGTTATGCTGTGGTATTATTTTTAGTATTCAGTCATGCATGTTCACAATGATTCACTGTAGTTTCCAAACAATGGGCTATAACTACATGCATCGGCAGCTTGCTGACAGGTCTCCATATAGGCGGCTATGTACGTCAAACAGCCTCCATTTCACCAAGGGCTGTGTCACCATGAAGCTGCTACCATTGCACGTGTTTGTGGTTTTAATTTTATAAAACAACAATGGCGTCTTTGAACATAATCCTGCACCAAGGCATGAAACCCTGCATCTCAGCTCCAGCCCAATGAGGTCGGTTTGGATAACAACACCATTTTGAGACGCGTCCAAGAGCATTTCAGAGGGAAAATGATTTCTGGCAAAAGCCACTGGCAGGAAGTAGCCCCCCACCTTCCTCCCAAAACAAAAATATAATCACACCATGGTTCTGTGGCTCTCTCTCTCTCTCTCTCTCTCTCTCTCTCTCTCTCTCTCTCTCTCTCTCTCTCTCTCTCTCTCTCCCGCTCTTGCTTTCGCCATGTCAGTGAGAAGCCCACTGGGGGGGTGGGGGATTTTAAATGTTTGTTTCTGGAAAGTGTATCTTGTTTAATTCCGGGCTATTTCTTTTCCTCTAAGCCTCTCTGGGGTCAGCAAGCGTATTTAAAAAATAATAAAAATAACAACAATAAATGTTTTCATCTTTTCCGTCTTCTCCTTCGTGGAGGACCAGACTCAGCAACAGCAACAATGGGGGACAAGTCGGTTTGTATTTACTTCAGATAATCCAGATAATCCACTTGTGTCAATTAGCGCTTACAGCTGGCTGGTGTTCTGAAGAATGGGGTTAATTCCTCCACTGTCCTTGTCTCCGCCTCCTCTGTTTGTCTACGTTCCACAGCAGAAGCGCTCTGATTTTGATGAGCACTTTGCTCTTCTCTGTGTGCATAAAGCCTGATTATACAATTAGCGGCTGGATGTCACTTCTATGACTACATCGATACATTTTTTACCTTTAACACTATTTTGGGCATGAATGATCCTATGGTTTCCAAATGTTATAATATCGTCCATCGTTAGAATAATAGTTGTTTTTGCTGTTGTTTATGTTGTTGTTGTGGTTGCTCTTGTCTGCTCAATGCTCTGCTCGAGTTGCCTCATTGGCCGATAGCAGCCTTCTGTTTGGTAACTCACCTGAGCCTTTACCTGCCAACAAATGGATAATTAGCAAATGTCAGCCAAAGTACTTTGCTCTTATTTAGGGAAAATTGTGCTGCTACTTTGTGTGTGTGTTTAGTTAAATCTACCACTGGTATGGATTGTCTCTTTGTAAAAAGAAAGTCACATTCAAAGAGTAAAGAAAAACACTGCACATCCATATAGTGCTGCCTCCAAAGGAGGCATTACTAACCAACATATTTCTTCATTGACCTTTTCCACTGACAAGCGATTCTTGTGGCGCAATTACAGCTCTGCTTCACACCTCGGCAGAGGTTGGAGATTGAATGAAAAACTTATTTGAAGCCTGATTTGGTGTTTTCTTGAACGAGCCTATAGACAGGATGGGCAGCAGTCCTTTACTTGGTGGTCCAGTTTCACTCCTAATCTTTTCCAGCAAAGACAAGATCTCACACACATGCAGTGCACACACACCAACACACGGTGCACAGACACACACACACACACACACACACACACACACACACACACACACACACACACACACACACACACAGACAAACAAACAGACCAACACAACAGATCAACAAACAGACTGACAGACAGGCACACACCCAGATAGCCAGGCACACAAACACACACATGCACGCACACACAGAATAAATCTTCCCTTTGTGAATCTAGTTTGTCTGACAGCGTGGGGTAGTGAGCTATGATAGAGACGAAGAGGCCGTCTTATTGTGAAGTTCTCAGGCTGGGAGTGACTAGGAATGTCTGCTCCGCTCTTGAGAACATCAGCTCTGAAGAGCTCCATCACTGGTGGTGAAGAGGGCATCATGCACACGATATCACAATAAACTCCTGGCAACCTTCAAGAGATGTCGACATTTCAAATTCCTGGACACGAGCCACTTAAATATTTATTTTTAATGTTTGATTCATTCTCAATGAGAATGAAATCATGTGGAAGTATGCAAAATTACTTATTTGTATTTCCAACCTGAACTAAAAGGTCATAAGAAATAAAGGGAGCCACAGCACTGATTCAATACAACAACAACAACATCAACACAGTCATCCTCTGTTGTCCTCTTGTCATTTATTGTTTCAGGAATTTAAGGTTTGACATTATTTAGGAATTAGTATATGTGTATACATTTTACGGTATCTAGTTAGTACTCATTGGTGAAGGCGGACAATATGGTCAGTTTGAAAGTGTGCATGGCATGAAATGTCCTTAGTATGCAAAGTGGCTACAAGCACATCAATCATTTTGTGGAAAAACAAAGTGAAATCCCTCCATGCAGATGAATGGGTCATCCTCTGGGGCAGTTTCATCACAGCACGACCAAAATGGCAGCTGATGATTATTTCATCACATCTGAGGAGTCCTCATCATTCCTACGCACATGGTTCTCTTGTAGATCAATTGGCAGAGCAAGGCATTAATCGCCATCAGGCGTAAGGGTTTGAATCCCGCTGTGGCTACCCCTGCTAAGTATGCACTGGCGTTATTGAAAGACGCTTGGGAATGAAAGCCTCCACCAAATGGTGTGTGTTTATGCACTTACGTGGTTCTGTTGACATATGTACTTTCACTCCAAATAAAATGGCTGGGGAGGCCAAGAATATGCCATCAGGGTTAAAGGTTGATTAATGGTTTTAACTACCTGCTATAAGTGGTTTGCTCTTAAATATCGAGGCGCTTAGCCGATTATTTAGATACCGCTTTGTCATTTATGAGCAGTAAGGGGTTAAGCATCTTGCTCGACATTAGTAGTCTGTGGACAAGAACCCATTAACTAACCACGCTCAAAAAAACAACAGCAAACACACAAAGACGCACCATATTTCATGCGCCTGGAACAGAATGTTATTATTCTGTCCTAATATTATTTAGTAGGAAATTGCACATTATCTTCAATTCGCTGCAAGAATGGACATTCAAACAAGCGAACAGGCTCACCCACAGACCTCGTCTGAGATTTCATTTAATTTTTGAATGTTGAATTTATTCAAGCATTCGTCCCAGTGTATGCCAGTGAACAAGACGATGTCATCTTTTATTATACTCTCAACCCCGGCGACCCTGTTTCGTCTTTGTCAGCACTGCTGCATTGTGGGAAAATAAAATCCCCCCCTCCAGCTCAGTATATACAGGAGACCTGCAAAATTATATTGTGTAATCTTCTCATATGCATTGTTCTCTGAAAAGCATTTGATTATTTATGCTACGAGTTGCTCGGTGTTATCTGGGATAACTGAGATTTTTACATATTCATTTGGCAGCAGAAAATTATGTTGAAGGTCGCTGGATATCTGGGTGCAAAGTTGAGTGAAGGAGACAGTATATAGGTTTGTCTGCGAGAGGCTACAGTGGAGCGGTTGTTCGAACAGAGTATGCATGATGCAAGAAAAGGACATATCAAAGACACACGAGGAACAGTGAATGTGTGACCAATTATGCCACAGAGAGCGAGAATAATATGCAAATATCACAGTCACAGTCAAAAATCTTCATTGTTTTTTCTGAAATGGTGTTGATGAACCACAGATGCTTCTACTGGGGCGGGTGATCAGGAAAGTCAAGTGGTTGTGGTGTCTGACGCCCAGCCCAAAGATTCTGGGATCAAAACCCCAATAGCCACAGCCTGTCAGCATCCTTGATCAAGATGCCTAACCCCTATCTGTTCTTGAATGACCTGTACCTAAACCTCATTGTACATTGCCTTCTTTCAACTCAATACTAAATGGGGCCGGACTGTGAGCCGATTCTGCTGGAACATTACTCTGTGTCTTGTGTATTAGTCCCCAGACTTCTCTTCCATAAAACAGCCTCTTTTTTTTTGGACCGACATTGTTGTTATTCTTTCCGCAGCAGTGGTGGTTAAATTGAATATCAAATGGAACAGATAGTTTATTTTTCACTCAGCTGACCTGGCAGCCGTAAATAAATAAACCGTTTCCATATTCTTCAAATATTTATCCATGTTATTTTGGTTTTCTTCACTGACAACCTGTACCCTTTCCCCTGCGTCTGCACCTTTTTGCTGATCTGGCGGTCATGCCTGCTTTTGTGAATGCGGGTGGGCTCTGATCTTTCTTTATTTCAGACCCACTCACTTAAGTGCAGCAAGGAAGGGATTCTGCCGGTCTTGATCCATACCTTTTTATTTCGCAAACCGTTTTCTGTCTGGACGACAAACTGCGGAGGCAGGCCAGCACAAAATAACGCATTGTGGGCGTTGAACCTATACATTTATATTTATAACAATATCACTGCATACCAATATGGAGGGGGAAAAGGGTGACTGTATTATGGATGTGGGATGGTCTGTCAGCAAACAACACAAAAGCAACAGCATTTAACCTTTCACTTGGACATTGCTCTTAAACAGAAATGAACAAGAAACAATTAATCATAAAAGTATGAAGAGTTAAGACACCCTTTAGTGCTTTCATTGCGAACATTAACAGCAAGGCAAGGGTGACTGGGAGGAAAATGGGCACAATAACAATAAATGATTGGCCTAGGATGAAAGGTGGCCTTTCCTGGCTCAACCTACTCATTATGTAATGTGGCCTCGCTACCCAACGTGTTGTCATAGCAACAGACTCTCTCCTCCATAATGTCTTTGATCTATACAATACGGCTGAACTAATCATTTGCTAATTAATACTTTTGCCTATCGTCTACCATTAGTGCCTATCATATGTTATAACAGTGTTATTACAGTCTAACATACATGCAAACACGCACTAACAGGACAACACTGGAGACGGTGTTAATAACAATGCAATCATAATTAGCATGTTTCTACTACGATTCTTCCACACGGAAATGATCCCTCTATGGTTATTGTACATGACAAGCAAAGCACACTCACGTCTTCAGTGGTATCTTGACAACTGAGCCTTGACAAGAGGAAATAAGAAAAGTTGGGCGTGGGGTGTAGG
>OMKI01014485.1:2545-12558 GCA_900302315.1 Phycis blennoides | reverse complement strand
AGAGACAGAGAGAGAGAGACTCAGGGCCTCTTCAGCAGTCTAGTTTTGAGTATGTTGTTTGTCAAAGAGAGAGCAAGTTTTTCCTCATGTTTTTGAGAATATACTGGAGGGGTGAAAGCTGCAGCTGCTAGTGTGGACTGAATGGACAGCAACAAAGCCTTAAAGCAACAATGGGGAAAGGCTGTCCCCTCAATGCTAATGTAAACGCTGGTTGGATAAGGATTCAAAATTGGATATGAAGATGAAATCTGACGCATAGTTTCAGTGTTAAAACTGATAAAATAATTGCTGTCTTTGGTTCTATATGGGCTGTGGCAATAATTTTGAAAAATGATAGCTCGCAGCAACATATTGAAAAAAAGAACTATGAACTAGTTCATTTTTTGGAACTGTGAACTTTAGTTCAAAATGTTTAATTATGAACTATGAACTGAACTAGTTCATTTTAAAATGTGTGAACTATGAACTGAACTAGTTCATTTTAAAATGTGTGAACTATGAACTGAACTAGTTCCTGTAGAAAGTGAACTTTCCCAACACTGCCTGTAACGAGGTCATATGACACACGCTGTCCCCTGGTCTTACCTGTTTGCTGGGTCTTCTTGAAGCGATCAAATTCACTGTGGTACTCGGTGCTAGCTCTGTAAAATGTGGTAGGATCTAGGAGCAATAGATTAGACTTTGAGTAATATAGCTTTCTGCAACATATTAGTATTCCAAGTGTTATTCAGCACTCCTCTGAGCGTACCGTATCGAAGCAATAGTCTGACATCAAGGTGTGTTCTCACCTATAACGCCACGGCGAGCCTGGCTCGTCTCCCAGTAGGTTTCATAAGCGTGGTCCCTGATCATCGCAAGCTCCATCTGCTCGCCCAGGCTGGCAGCAGACAACAGGAGGTCCTGGTGCAGCAGTCTGGTCCTGCGGTCACACTGCAGACAGGCCCTCCCTGCAGGCGGCCACAGGACCAGCAGCCACAGGGCCAGCAGCCCAACCAGCAGCTGCTGCATGGTCGGACTGCACACTGCTGCCTTGGTTACAAGTGGACTGGTAACACAAAAAGGGTACATTAGTTAACCAATAATTATCTACCATTATTATATAGCATTAGCATAGGGGTAAGGGTTAGGGTAAGTGGGTTTGGGTTAACCTAATCCTAACCCCGTTAACTAATGTACAAATAAATACCTTAGTTAACATGAACACCGGAAAAATGAAGACCAGTAGTAAATGATTATTAGACTATTTGTTACATTTAAATTAACTTAGTTAATGCTTATTACTGCAATTACTAATGTTAATTAATGGTTAGTTAACATACCCTTATAGTCAAAGTTAACTTTATTGTCAATCCTATCATGCAATTAGTGCAAGTAATTACACAGAGGATCGAAATTGCGTTTCCACATAGTCCAAATGTGCAAGTAATATTTTAACACACAACATGTAAAATAATAGTGCACACAGATAACACATAAACACAACATATACAGACAGAGAGAGGGCATATACACAATAGAATATTCACAGTGTGCCAGAATTTGAGTCAATTTTTGTATTAAATAAATAATTAGTAAAGTGTTACCAGTGTTTGGAAGCCTACTTCTTAGAGCCTTGTTCTTTTAAAACGAAAGATAATTTTGGACACAACAATCTTTTTATAAAACAAGTCATTTTGGTACAATGTTACAGACTGGCAAAAGTCAAACTGTAAGAAATAGAGAGCTTGTCTACGCCACCTAGTGGGAGATCCTACATGCTGCGTGTCCAACAAAATATACAACTTGTATTATAAATGTCACCTTCTTTCGCCAAGATTAACTATCAGTAAAATCGTAGACGTGGACGCAATTTGAGGATTGTATATTCGCTGTGATTAGTTTAAACCGAAACAAGGAAATAAAGTACAAAGTCTATTTGTTGTCACGGGTAACGTTCCCTTTACACAAATATCCAAAGTAACGTTAGGACTGAATATTCCAGTCCAATGAAAACGAGACATTATCTGAGACAAAATATGTTGACGGAATTGTGGTAACAGCGAAAACTCAACATTGAAATAAAATGTTGTTGAAATCAGAGGTCGGCATGAATAGCAGTTTGACTACATTTCCCATAGTGCCCCACACACGAATTATTTGAGTGACAGATATGCAGGCCAATCCACTGATAGTGTTTCCTTTAGGCGGGATCAAGGACAGCGATTTTTTTATGCGCAGTGTCTTATGCGCATAACTTTGTTGTCCTCTTGAGACTCGGGAAAATATCAAGGTGAGTTTGGTTTGTCTTTTTTTAATTATTCGAATTGGGTCTTGGCATGTTTGTTAGTGAACATTTATTTGAAACGAGATACTCAGATACTAGAGAGAGTGTAAACGTGGATAATAGTAACAGTAACAGTGTGTTCCTGACTGATTACACTGTACTCGTTATTGTGGCCGATTCAGCAGCTCGACAAAACTACCAAAATCATCACATTTCATATGGCTACATTTTTATTGTTGCTGTCTACGGAAAGTACAATACGTGCATACATCTTGCGTCGTGTCACTCATCACGGAGTGAAGCTATAATTGTTTTAGTTTAAAGCAATAGGAGAACGTTACTATTGGTGCACTGCTTGTACTGTTTTCAACATCGGTGAAAGAAACGTGAACATCTCCGGTCCTTCTCACACATTCACACCACCGACATGTGAACATCTCCGGTCCTTCTCACACATTCACACCACCGACATGTGAACATCTCCGGTCCTTCTCACACATTCACACCACGTCTGCATGCTGTGCCTGCGGTGAACCAAACGCATTAAAGGCTGCTGCATTGCTGAATGCTGTGCTCCTAAGTGTTTCCTAAACACACTGTTCATTTGCAAAGCTCTTAATTTGTTTGGGGGGCAAATTGGCAATATACATGTTGTTATATCATTCACATTCCTCCATAGGTAGATGTGTTCAAATTCTTATATTTGTCATTGGTATGTGGACAGAAACATTGTAGGCCTGGAAGGTGTTATTCAGTTATATGTTGATAGTAATTATTGTTGTAACATCATTTGTGACTACTACTAATACTAAGACTAATACTACTATACTATAATACTACTAGACTATAATACTACTATTTATTTGGTCTGTAACAATGATAAGTGTTTCTCTTTAGATCTTTACTTGGCATTTAATTGATTTTATTGGTTTTGGTAATTCTACTCAAAGGGAGGAGACATAAGGAATGTAATACATTAAAACATTAATAGTAATACAAGTAATACACATGCTTTTGTTTCTAAGAAATTTATATAAACCGTAATAAAGTTGTATGTACGTGTTTCTAAGACATGCATAACAGTAACACAGAGGCTGACATCCTTGGGAATAACTGAACGGTGTGATGATGGCAGAAATGTATGACCTCATTAGACACTGCAGTACTCTGAATTAAATGAAAGCGTTGATTATTGATTATAGAGACGGAGGAGGAAAGGTACAACCTTACAGAAGTGTATCCCACGTATTGGGGATGCTCACTGCTGTGTAGAAGCTAGCCTGAGCTCAGAGAACCACAGAGTCTATACTGTTATCTGCCAACCGGTACACTTACAGAGATGGTGACCATTTTGAAAATATTGTTTACCGGTGAGAGTGCCCTGGTGGTTCAGTGAAGCCTACTGACTGTGTGTGAAGCACTGTACTTAGTGCCATGGTGTGCACACCTGTTTATTTGGTGCTGGTCGGTTCACCGGTGGCTGATAATTAAGGATATCTGTGACTGCTGTTTATCACCATGTTGTACTGTAGAGGCACTTACTCAACTCAAAGTGTGGGCATGGTGATGGGGGTCTTTATCTCCTACTGTAGAGGCACTTACTCAACTCAAAGTGTGGGCATGGTGATGGGGGTCTTTATCTCCTACTGTAGAGGCACTTACTCAACTCAAAGTGTGGGCATGGTGATGGGGGTCTTTATCTCCTACTGTAGAGGCACTTGCTGTCCTGAAAGTGCTTCTTTATTTCATGGTTCACATGACTTCACCTTGAAGGAATTCACAATTACAGTTGTGTGTGCTGTGTTTTTTGCTTTTTGTAGTTATTTTCTTTTATAAAACCAGCAGTCTGTATACAAACTACTGTAGGTATGAATGCATGGCCTTGGGTGTATGTACCCATAGTGGGGTGACTGATCTTCTCTATCTTTCTGGGTGCTTGACGAGGGATGTCCCTGTGTCTGTCAATACGTTGCTTGTTTTACCGACCCCTTGTTCCCCTGTGGGGTCTCCTTCTAGATGGCGACCCGGGACCCTGGCCCAGTGTGCCCCCTGCGATCCGGGCGCTGGCCTACTCCATCGTAGACTCTTCCTCGGCCCACCTGCTTCTCTGAGCTCAGAGACGTCTGGGGATAAATCAACACACCATAAGAGTGGAGGTTACAGGGCCACTGTAAAAAAACAACAGAAGGTGACTCCACTCACAGAAGCCCACAGATGTCCACATAGAGCTCTACTGTCTGGGTGAAGAGATCAGTACCGGCTGTCTCCTTCCACAACCCTTACCACTCCGTCCGCCCACAACGCCCTAGTGCACCAGAGGGAGCCCACAGAATGTACCAGATCGTCCCGGGGGGTCCAGACCAGACCACCAGTGCCAGGAACACCGGCTCCCCGCTGAAGAAGAAGCCTGGGCGGGATGGCCGTCCCCTGGTGGTGGCGGCCATGCTGGGCTGCGTGTTGGTTCTGGCCGCCATCGTGTCCTGGTGCTATTACAGCGCCTCGCTGCGCCAGGCCCAGCTGCTGAGGACGGAGCTGCTGAGCCTCAACAAGGACGGCTTCGTCATCCGGAACCCGGCGGGGATAGCCATCTTCAGCATGGCCTTCAGGTGGAGCACACCTCAGACCTCAGACCTCACACCTCAGACATTAGTCTCATTTAAACAACTATCATGTGGTCCCCAGGTCCCCCTTCAGGGCCTGGCCCCCCAAACTCAATCAACACAATGAAGTGTAATGGCAATAAATAAACAGTGGGGGGGGCTTGAGAACATGGAAAGAAAAAAACTTCTAGGATGTGAATTTCGGTCGGGTAGTGCAGCTTTAACTTCTGATCATTTTAATCATCTAAATGAGTTAATCTGTGAACCTATATGCTGACGGATCATTAATGATGTCATCAGTACATTTTATGTCTAGTCCTATTGGAGATTCTTTCAGGATAATAGTGGGTAGCTTGATGCTAAACATGGACTTGATGGCCCCTTGGGGAAGAATGGTTTGTGTGTGTTAGATGTTTGCATTCATGGGCTGTAACGGACACTCTACACAATATGTCTTCCATTGACATGAGGACATCAGGTAAATAAGGGGGGGTGTATGCACATAAAGAATTCATTCAGAGTGCATTGTTCCTAATAAGCAGTAATCACTGGCGTGGTTCTCCGACTCCCAGGTCTGCCATGCTGGACCTGGACTCCTGCTCCAAGCAGGGCAGTGTTCTGAGCTGTTCGCGCTCCGACTCTGGAGCTCTCAACTTCTTCATCCAGACGGTGGGCTTCAAGGACACGGTGATGTGCTACCGCGTGCGCTGGGAGGAGCTGGAACACCAGCGCCCGGTGGAGCACGCAATGGCCTACAACCAGTCCCACTGGTACGGAGGGGCGGAGTCCGCCACGCAGCACTGGCCAATCAGCATCCGGGGGGAGGAGGAGCCCCTCCCCTTCGTCACCAGCGATGTCTACACCAATCGGAAAGCCTTCGGGGGAATCCTGGAGCGCTACTGGCTCTCGTCCAACGCCACCGCCATAAAGATCAATGACTCCGTCCCGTTTCACTTGGGCTGGTCGGAGAAGGACCGGACTCTCCGGTTCCAGGCCCGCTACGAGGACTCCCCGTACAGACCCCCACAGGGCCAACGGGCCCTGCCTGAACTCAGCTACAGAGTTTGTGTTGGGTTTGACGTCACGTCTATTCACAAATACATGGTGCGTACGCCGCGGACGGCATCCCAGATGAATGAAGCGTCTCTTTAGTGTCTGTCGTCTTACTTGTGTACTTTAGGAGTCATGTATTTGTTTTGATGGCTCATTTTGTTGGTCTCTGTTCAGGTGCGCCGGTATTTCCCCAAGCCCATCCAGGCTCCGGCCTCGGAGGTGTTCCAGCACCCTGTGTGGTCCACCTGGGCGCTCTACAAGACAGCCATCACCCAGGAGAAGCTGCTGCAGTACGCCTCCAACATCAGCCGGCACGGCTTCACCTGCTCCCACCTGGAGCTGGACGACCGCTACACCGCCGACTACGGGGAGTTTGACTTCGACCCGCAGAAGTTCCCCAACGCCAGCGGCATGTTCGAGCGGCTGGCGGCCGACGGCTTCCAGGTGTCTCTGTGGACGCACCCCTTCGTCAACTACGACTCCGTCAACTTCGCCGTCGGCGTGGAAAACGGGCTGTTTGTGCGTGAGCCGGGCGGCGAGCTGCCGGCGCTGGTCAAGTGGTGGAACGGCATCGGAGGCATCCTGGACTTCACCAACCCGGACGCCCGCGAGTGGTACACCTCCCAGCTGCACGCACTCAAGGACCGCTACGGCGTCACCTCCTTCAAGTTTGACGGCGGAGAGACCAGCTACCTGCCGCGCCTGTTCAGCACGCTGGAGCCCCTGGAGGACCCGTCGGCCTTCACCCGCCGCTACACGGAGATGGCGCTGCCCTTCCACCAGCGGGCCGAGCTGCGGGTGGGCTACCAGAGTCAGAACATCTCCTGCTTCTTCAGGATCATAGACCGGGACTCGGTGTGGGGGTACGAGCTGGGCCTCAAGTCCATCATCCCCACCGTGCTGACCCTTGGTATCCTCGGGTACCAGTTTGTCCTGCCTGACATGATAGGAGGTAACGCCTACGCCAACCGCACCACAGGTGTGTAGGGCAGCCGCCCCACAGTTCCCTTTTCTATACGTGTCTGTGTTTATTTATATACTGTGTGTATACGTGTGTGTGTGTGTGTGTGTGTTAACATTTATTGTGATGACAGGTGATGGACACGGCCTCCCAGACAGGGAGCTGTATATCCGATGGCTGGAGCTGTCTGCTTTCATGCCCGCCATGCAGTTCTCCATCCCCCCCTGGGCCTACGACCAGGAGGTGAGACCCCTGCTTTTGTTTTAGAAATGGATGTCTGCTTACTGGAGGATGTCCTTAGTGTGTGTAGTGTACCGTACATGTATTGTGGAACAACTCAAGATTCACGGTTCAATAAAGCATTTGGCAGCCCAAATCAGGTTGAATATTTATCCTCACAGAAATTGTATTGTTTGTCTTGTTTGTGTATATCTGTTATTTCTTTGCCCTTATTGATGACTCTTTGAAATTGTTAAATATTTTTTCCCTTTCAAACACACATTTCTTTTTCCTGTTCCTACCGTGCAGTCACTGCCACGGTCACAGACTGATTGTTCAGAGCTGCCGCATGCTTTGATGGATGAACCTTTTCTGACTCAAACGCAGGTAGTAGAGATTGCACGAAAGTTCACGGACTTCCACAAGAAGCTGGTGGCTCCCAGGGTGCTGGAGCTGGCCGGGGAGGTTCTGAGCACCGGCGACCCCATCATACGACCCCTGTGGTGGATCGCCAACGACGACGAGGCTGCGTACAAGATCGACTCCCAGTTCCTGATCGGAGACGACCTGATGGTGGCTCCGGTGTTGGAGCCAGGTAAGCAGGAGCGGGACATCTACCTGCCCGCTGGGCGCTGGAGGAGCTACAAAGGGGAACACTTTGATAAAGGACCCATGTATCTCACTGACTACCCGGTGGACCTGGATGAGATGGCCTTCTTCACATGGGTGCATTGAAGACTTGTTTAGACGGGTGGGAACACACAAGCACACACATGCAATACAGAGACTGCTTCCCTGATGGTGATTGCAATGCCCTGCCCACAGGTCAGGTCAGATTCAGTCATTTAATCTTCAAGCCATCATCATGTGCCTTCCACAGCCTTTAGTACCACTGAACTGAGATGGTACCCTGTTGTCCTGTTGTCCTGTCTTCCTGCCTGGCCGCCATCCTGAACTCTCCTCCAGCCTTCAGCCGGAGAAGTGTGGCTGGGGTTCAACTCAGCTGCATTTTCTTGTTGAGTTTATGCATAGTTCCATATAGTTTATCTAAGGCTGCGTTTCTCCATATTTTACCAGTTTGTTTTTGGTAATCAGCTGCTATGCAAATGCATACACCAGTCCAATGTGTGTGAAGACTGTAACAACAATATGTCTGTAGCCATTGCATTGTGCGTCATAAGTGTTGTCAAGCGTTGGTACCAAATAGCCATACTTGAAACAGTAAATGGAGAGGATCACTCCTTCCTTCCAAACAGTATATTTCAAAGGTTATAGGCGTCAGTGTTATGTAGCTGTGTTGAAAAGCTCTTGGGATCCCAGTGTACCTATGGTGAAACACAGTGCTGCTTTAAGTTCGTATTTTAACACTAGCAGTCAAACATGACTTTGATTTTAATATGCTGCCTTGTGTGACAGTAGGCATGATGAGCAATGTGTCCCCATGAGGCTGAGGGTTGTGACAGGAGTGTACTACTGTACTACTACAATACAATACAAGATACAAGATACAAGATACAAGATGTCTTTATTATCCCGAGGGAAATTGTTGTGCAGTATACAAGTCAGAAAAAAAATACACAGGAGAAATATACACCACACCTAATACAACAAATGTACACTACTACATAGGCATATACAATACGCAACAATACGCGTAGTGCACAGTGCAAAAATCCTAAATAATAATACTAAATAATAATAATAATAAGGAGCTGGTGTGTAGTGGGAGGTCATAAGGTGGATGGTAAAGTGATCTAGTGCAGTGTCTGAAGTTAAAACCAATAGCAGTCTGTTGACCTCAGGTCACGGTGTCTCCCTTGTCCCTCTCCCGACCCGAGGTGGATGCATTGTATAGACTGAGTGCATTGTATAGACTGATGCATTGTATAGACTGATGCATTGTATAGACTGAGCCCACACACACTGAGCCCACACACATGTGTACTCTACAAATACTCTACAAAGTACTTCTAAAAATCAACGCAACAGTTTCCATTCGTTTTTCTTAGTTGTGACAACTTAATTTGAAATTACATTGAACCAACAAACTATATTACTTTGGGCGAATTAGCTTTTCCTTTTCAGTCAAACATTCTATTACTGCTTACTTAATAACGGTTAGCCTAAAGGCAAGTTTTTAAGTTGATAAAAATTAAGTTACTCCAACTGGCTTTACCATATTATTATAAAGTACTTTTATTTGTTGTCTAGTTAATTACAATAATAATGCACACAACCTTTTAAGTAGCAACAATATAAAAAAATCTGTTGCTCCAATTAGATTTTCTTCAGGTTTTTTTTCTTCTTTTTTGTAGGTTTTTTTTTGGTAATGTAGTAGCTTTCAAGAAAGACAGTTCAACCACTACTTTTGCAATTAACTTCTTTTTTATTATTATTTTGAACTAAACTTGAGATTGCAAAAAACAAAATAAGAAAACAAACTCAAATTTCAACTGCTCCTCAGTGACAAAAGCATGATGTAATTCCTTATGTGTTATGTATTCCTTAAGCATCTTGAATAAGAGTGACCACCTCAACATCGCTGCCTCCATGGATACATAACAGCAAAAGCCAAGAGACTGGCTGCAAGTGACTAAAAGAGTAACACAAGTAGAGGCCTATAATCGTCACAAGTAAGCCCACATCATTCATTTCGAAAACACACACAAAAACATTCTCTTTGGGCTAAAATATGGACATATTTCAACACCTCTGTTTTGTCCACTGTCACGACAATATTGAACATATAGCATAACATTAAATAACATGACAGTGAAACATTTTCAATTTTCTTGTTGCTTCTTCAGTTGAATAAAAAACACACAAAAAGAAAAGGGGAATCAGAAAAAAAACTCAAATTTCAAATTTCATTTCAAATTGTCCAAAGTCTTTTAAGATTACATCATTACAGTTACAT
>OMKI01014447.1:62511-79420 GCA_900302315.1 Phycis blennoides | reverse complement strand
TGAGCTCTTTAGTAGATGTTTAGACGAGCTCTTGAAGATTCTGATTCAGGGCTAATGGTCCAGCCCAATCTCCAGGAGGCGCCCCAGTGCTCCCACTAAGTGTGTGTGTGTGTGTGTGTGTGTGTGTGTGTGTGTGTGTGCGCGTGTGTGTCTCTGTTGAATTAAACATTTTGTAAAATTGAATGATACATTTTATACAAGCGTATTCTGTGACATTTGACTCATTGTGAGTCAATCAATTTTAACCCATTATAGAAAAAGGTGAATGCAGTATTTATTATCCAGCATGTACTGACCATTAGAATGAGGATATCTTAAGACACTTTTACCTTTACATTTATCTGAGACCACCACTCAATAGCTAATTGGTTGGCAGGGTATGGAAAGTTTAATAATAATATTAAGGACTGTGAGCAGTCACGAGAGGTATTCACAGCCCCCACACCACCAACCCCAGTGACCGCCCTTTTCACCAGAGTCACGTCTTTTTTTACTCCCAAACACACACAGTGTGTGTGTGTGTGTAGTAGATGGTGTTTATGTGTGGTTTTGTGACGTGTGATGACATTTTGTACACATGTTAAGGGAGGTGCCCTCTATATGCATGGCAAGTTTCCAGTACCTGGCCCCTTCTGAAGCGGACTTGTGGTTGACAGAACAATGTTCACTAATTAGCGTATCCATAACTCCAAGATCAGGCTAAAGATCCATAGCTCATGTGTATGTATGTGCACGTGTAATCTGGCATACATCGGCTCTAAATGAGCTATTGAAATTAGGAAGCAAAAAACAGGGAATATTGAACGTCAAACTAAATTCATCATTGCGGATATAATTGTGTGTGTTCCGTCCGTCTGAAGCAACCAAATATTTTAGATGTCTCTTCGATGAATCAATGACATTTTACAACAGGCTACAATATAAAATTAAATGCAATAAGTGTGCGAGTTCTCGTGTCATCGTCTCAAGATAAGTGTATCATCAGACACACCTTCGAGCGGATAGCCCTTCTGTAATGTAATGCAGATCCTCGCTGCTCTGCACTGACACTCCAATCACACCAAGTGGAGCCAAGCAAGCACATCTGTATTGAAAAGGGCCATTATACTATACTATACTGGCTACTGAGCTAGTGGGAGCCTGCATGATCCCCACGGTTACTAAGTAGTATGTTTCTCGAAATATGGTAAATAAACTATACAAGTTCATTTTAAATGCATTGATGAGTATATGATGCCCTTTGTATCAGACATGACGTTCGGTTCCGAAAACACATTTTATCCTCAAGACATCCGGGACCAGCTGTGTTACATCAACATTGCTGCCATATTTTAGAGGCCAAGACTGGCCTCTATGATCCAAAGGCCAATGCGTCTGTGCCATCGCTTCCCAACGAAGTAAGCAAATCATGGTAGCTGTAGTTTCTGTTTTTTTAGGGCTGTACCCGACTCAGAGATTTTATACTCCAATTCACCAGTGCCATCGATTATTTGCCGATACAGGTTTAGAAAATGTTTTAAGAAATACTTTTCTTTTTCCAGCTTTCCATGCCATTAGGGTAACCTGCTTAGGGAAGCAAGGTGAAGGGACAGGTGGGATAGATCCATACGACTAGAGACTAATAGACTATATCAGTAAATGGATGTGATTTTATTGCTTACCTTGTTTAGATCACTATCGATCAGGATTGACTTCATATACATGTCCAGGAAATTTTAGGCTACAAGCTACTTGAAGGGTTACACATTGTAATCTTAAGCCAATATCCTGTTGTATTCGATTACGATTATGAACACAAAAAGAAATGTCACTGTTTGACAGAGAATTTCTGGTCGACTGGGGACTCTTTGAACGACAATGTGACCAGTCGACTTTTAGGGTACAGCTCTGTTAACTCTCTTTTAACCCCTATTTTGGTCTCTAAGGGAAAATCAATGCATTTCCAGTCTTATGTAACACCTATTTTATAGCTTAGTAGTATTTTCACTACTTATTTGCCCTCACCAATTACTAATTTGCGGTAAGGTACAAATAACTAATTTCAGACCAATTCCTTGATCCTGTCTCACTCTTTATTCCAGGGACAACTACACTGAGAGGCTAAGAGACAATCCCATCCTGAGGCATGTCAGCAGAGCGATAGGGTGGGGCCCAGTAATGGAAGGCCTTTAAGGCTAAAAAGGAAAAGCTAATTATGATAAAGGGGCTCTAAGTTATGTCGTTATCACAGTGCAGGGGCTTGCTGGTGCGGGAGGAGTGGGCCCTGACAATGATAACCATGCAGAAGGAGATGCACAGTACTCTGTCAATGTCACACGCCTCTGGTTTACCTAAAGATGGATTTACACTGTACTACTTTTAGGGAGTGTTTTTTTCCATCTTCAATTATTGAAAAAATATAATACACCGTCCAAGGATTTGAACTGGTGCTGTGTAAATGATTGTGGTATTTTAGTGAGACGCTTATCCAACTGAACATTGCGGGTTTGGTAGACTCATTGCTTGCATAATTTGGTAGCATTTTAACTTGGCTAGTTAGCGAATACATCAGAAGTCTAGAGATACTATAAAGGATATAGACCTAGCATGACCATTCACTGTCAATGAGTGCAGTGGGGACGGTTTGAGCATTTCAATGAAGGATTTCACTAAGCTTACTACACTTACCGCTTGTTGTCTCCCTCTGTTGATTTGACTGTTAACATGCATATTATGCATCATGTCTGCTCTCTACTATCTCCCCATTCCCAAATGTTTCCTCTATTAATATTTCCATATTTGCTGTCTCCAACTCCCCAATTCCGTTGCAAGCCCAGTGGGAGCAACATAAATGAGTAGACACATTTAAAGCAGATAAGGCAAAAAAGATATGAGATGTTAGAGAGAGAGCCAGAACGTAGTGTAATTCACCGGTTGAATATCATGTAGCCATGGTCAATTTAAATAAACTGGTAACTTGAAACTGGCATTAGGCTGGGATATCTATGATCAACCTGTTTGGTATGGGAGGTAGGTCTGACTCACAGAACCTGATAAGGACTTTATCACCAACACATGCACACATTATACACCGCCCAACAGAAATCCCCCAAAATGACATTCATTCATTTTGTCAAATTGTTAAATAGGTGATAAATGAGATTTTCCCTATGGGGAAAAGGAGCAACTAAATGGGATAATTACAAATTAAGTTTCAAAGTAAAAGAAAAAGGTAAAGTAAAAGTCTAAAGAACAAATCTAATTAAATAATTTGATAGACTTTTTTTATTGATTTGTATGTACGCATCAGCATGAAACTCATCACGATTAACAATGCACAGGATTGTTAATCATTTCGTATAAATAACAAAACACTATTCTTTTGTTGTAATACTAATGGCTGGCAATGATAAAATGCAATCGAGTTGGAGGCAGGTTTCAACTAAAATGTGTGAAACCAAGGAATCTACTACTGGGTATAGTACTAGATCATCTACACTGAGTAAGTGCTTTTGGAAAGCATTGTATGCATTCATCTGCTATGGTTCCTTTGCACATCCAATATGCTGGATCTGCTATATAACCTTTAAGATTAAATTAAATTTAATTTAATTTTCTTATTAAATGTAATTTCTTACATTTAATTTGAACAGTCCATCCCAATCCTAAACTACTATCCAAAATAATGAACTTTATTTGCAAGATGATATATGAACTAGCGTCCATCATAATCATGCCATAAGGAATTGTATCCAAATATCTAATATTGATCTGTATCAGATTCTGAATTTAAAACAAAGGTGGAATTATCTATTTGGTATATGACATGTATGTGTGATGTGATAAATATATCTAGATAGACAGATAGATAGAGCATTTCCATTAACAAGGAGCAAGTAATAATTCATATAAATGATCAGAAGCTTTAGTGTCAATAAATAAATAACATGTCCAGTAAGTTAACTGAAAGGAGGCCCTTGGTTGTCTGAACAGCTCATGGTCTCATACCGCCCTCTAGTGGTAAGTCGAGTGCAGTACAGTCACATTTTTTATGTTTTTATATATTTTATATAGAGGTTGCAACGTCAACTCCCATTGCCTGCAAAACTGTTGAAATAAACTATGCTTCCACCCATCTCATACTTCTTTTCAAGAGTTGGTACATACAACTTCAAGTAGTGTTTTTGAAACCATGACCCGGATATTTTTTGGTTTACTTTACTTAATGCCAGTGTCTGCAGAATTCTCCAAAACTTGGTTCACTCTGTTTCTCTCTATATAATGTATATTTTCTACAATATTCTCTCCTACTGTGAACTAACATAACCAATGAAATGCATAGCAAACATACTTACCTATCTAATTATCTTACTATCAGCTTCATGAATAACTGATAATTACTAAATGTTATCAAGAATTTATTTCATGATGACTCACCACTTTTCGTATCCTGGTCTTGTAATCAATGTGAAGCAACTTCTCTTTTTTCAAGAGTGCGTCTGAAGTGTTTTTCAGATGGAGCGCTCTCCTCAATAGCTGCTGCTGCTCAGGGCCTGACTTGGTGAAGACCTGCATGTTGTCAGACAGCACGGTGAGAGATACATTCATATAGAAACACAGACAGCGCAGTGAGAAAGACAGCTACATACTGTACCTACACAGACATTGATAGAGAGACTGTTACAACACACTGGTGACAACACTAGTGGAGCAAGAACTATGGTTTTAATCACGGTTTTGGGGTGATTGATCACAACAGGAGAGTGACGTATTTTTGAGTGCAAATCTAACTTTGGTCATTTAAGAGGCGTAAGATGTGTGCTTTGCATCTTGTGTGTGTGTGTGTGTGTGTGTGTGTGTGTGTGTGTGTGTGTGTGTACTAACCTGTACCCAGCTTTGTACAGCTGGCAGGTGTTTAGTGGTGATCAAGCGATGGAGGTCAATTAATGTGGAAACCACAGGCTCATTATCTTCTGTCTCTTTCACATCTAAGAGAGGGAGAGAGAGGAGTATAATATAATCTATTTTAAAGTTGTCTATTTAAATTTATATAAAAGTGTAAGGATAATCATCATCAACGCTACTTACTCAACTTTTGTCATCTATGACAATGTGAGATCTAAATATCATCAAACTAGATTTGGTTTATGTTTTGGTTATTGTACTGTTAATACAGTAAGATGAAAAAAAAAAAGTGAATTTGCATTCATATTAATGATTGGGTGTACACACAGGAATAGTGAGGACATGCATTTGGACATATTGTGATTAGGATAGAGTTAAAAATAAAATGTTATAATACACACCAGACTCTACGTTGATGTTCAGAGTGTATGAATGAGAGATGAGACCAGAATTTCTAATGAATACATCCTCATAAGGGACATCCTCCATGTCAGTCTCTTCCTCATCTCTGTCAGCTTCCTTTTCCTCGCAGTCTTGGTTAGTTTTAAGAGCTTTTCCTTCTATTAACGTCTTCTCAATCGTCTCTGGTGAATGACTTTCCTCCATCCTATGGTCCAGACATTTCTTCTCATTTGCCTCTCCTCTTCCCTCATTGTTCTGTGTATTCTCCTCCAGTTCATCCTCTAACCTATGTCTGTTGGCTGGTTCCAGGCTGCTGGGGCTTCTGGCAGCAGCTTGTTCTGAGAGTCCAAACTCATCAGGAAGGAGCAGCTCCAGACAAGACTTCATCTCTGTAAGAGTTGTCTCAATTTCTTGGTAGGACTCTGAAGGCCACGAAAGAAAAAAAACAACTTTGTTATTACTGGGATTTGCTGTGGCCGCATCCACATACCATAGACACACACCATTAAAATCTCAAAGTATCTGTGTGTTGGTAGCTGCGTGTTGTTGAAAGTCATTAAAAGTGTATTCCCCTCAAATGAACACTAGCCGAGTTACACTGCTAGTCATTTGAAGTGGCTAATGGGAAGCAAATGCTAACAGCGCACACTCCCCTTCTGGACACCGAATGATGACTTTGGAATTAAACAACTCATCTGAAGGTAAGACGGACAAATGTCAACTTACATACCTCAGTCTATCCCTTTAAGATTTACAAATCTTAAAGGGATACATATACATATTCCCAAAACTAGTATTGTTACAAGTAATGCTATTATCTACTGAAATATGTAGTATTCACCTTCCATCTCTTTAGCAGCCGTCTCCAGCCTATCTCTGTAGATCCTCTCCATCCTCCTCTGTCTCTCGTTCTCTCGGCTCCTCTCTGCTACAGTCCTGGCCTGCACATCATTGAAGTCGACCTAATAGAGACAGAAGGATGAGTCATGTGTCTTAACAGCACGAATGTTTATATTTTTCAATAATAAAATGTCTATTGATTATGGATGGAACACACTGTGACAAATCAGATGAGACTTTCATCTTAAAAAATAAGTATCACAATGAGAAGCAAAAACAAACAAACACATAAAAAGGTTCGCCCAAATAGCCCGTCTTACATTCTTGACTTGTTTCAGGAAGTGGTATCCCAATGCCAGCTTCTTGTAGGCTGATCCGTATGTAGCTTGCCAAGCTTGGACAGTTTTGATAGCAGATATCTTAAGTTTCTTGGCAACCTCTTTTGGAGGCGGAAGAGGTTGATCTGAATCCGTTTCAACGGTTAATTCTAAAAACTCCTTCAGGAGGAAAGAAAAAACGTGGGTGAGATAGAAAGAGAAGAAACGTCATTAGGTTGCAGATTTCTAATTAAATGACATAACACTATAATGGAATGTGGGAGAATATAAACAAGTTGCCATATTTACTTGCAATTTAAGAAAAATAATGACTTCTTTGCAATATTTTCTATAACGTATCATAGTTTAGTTTGAGGATTCCATCTGTTCAGTGATGGTTTTATTTGCTTTGTTTTTAAAGATAACAGAAATACATCTGAGTTTTAAATCAAAACGTGAATCATTAACGTATTGCAGCTACATCAAGCAAGTAGAGTGGGTAGAGTTATCAGTGATTATTATGGCCCCTTCTATTTTACAGTACGAAGAGTATAAAGGATATGTAGCTTTGAGAGTTATCAAACATCTAATTAGGAAACTAAAACTACTTTAAAATAGAAACAACTTTGGTACCTGAAAGTTATCCACAAGACGAATTCTGAATTGGTGTGACCTGGAGAAGAGTTCACTGGCTATCTGGAAGGCTGAAAGTCTGATTTCTGCGTGGTCTTTATCAAGTTGTGTCATCACAGAGTGGTATACATGGTCTACATAGTCATTAGATAGTCTGGACCATGGAATTAGAGAGTAACACCAACCAAAACAAGAAAAAAAAGAAAACAAAGATACATTAATAATGTTTTTTATTATATGCAGTTTTTTTTGCAGTACAATTGTCATGAAAATACATACATATTTTTTAATCATAGAAACATACTTGCAGATCTTCTTGATTTCCTTAATCTTCTCTGGGTTGAGCTGTTGCTGTCCAGATGTGGTGAGCTCCTCTACAAGTTCAGACAACCTGTCTCGTTGTGCCAGGTCCATTATAAATAATTCATCCTGGGTTGAAAACAATACCATTAGCTGATAGTGTAATTTATTTTATGAATACATTCACAACTTCCAGGTAAACTATGTCGAACTTATGAAAACCCAGTTCATCACATGGGTGGGTGTGCTACTCCAAAGGGAAGAATATCAGCAAGAGAGATGTGGATGTGGTTGTTCACAGTCGTGTAGGCTCACAAAGGAAGTCAGTGTGTGAGAGTACTTTCTGTCGTTGTTAAATCTGACACTGAAACAAAATATTGCGCTGGTTTGAAAAGAAACAAATACATATATTATTACCACCACGTTTTACAATACAGACACACAGCTGGATAGAGGCAAATCTCGTTTGCTGGAAGCACTGATTAATTCGACATTAGCTACTTGAAGTGAAGGGCTTCGAAGTCATAAATAAAAATTGTAATGATTAACGTAGTAGACACACAAGACCCAGAGTGACGGTTGTCATAAGATTCAAAACAACGTTTACGAAAATGGCACTGTATTAAACATCACTACATTTCACCCATATATGTAAATACATATATGTATGGCCCATGACAATGGTTTAAAATCTTGAATCTAAAATTGGAATAGTGAAAGCTGTTTGCACAGGCTAGTGTTAACAACAGAGATGTAACATTAAAGACATATCTAATAAACAACTATCCATCTATATTATAGGATAGACGCTAAAAGAAGGAAAGGAAATGTTACTTACCAGTTCCCAGTTCCCAGTTATTTGTATTTTTCGAGAATAATCACCTCATTCGATAAATATATGGTTGTTTTTGCTTTGCTCTAGATCTACTACGTATTAGCCCCACTGGTTCGAAGCTTAACTGCTTCTGCGCAGAACTGACCAATCACGGTCACTCATTCGTCTCACTCACCAGGCGCTGTGCTCGCGAGACTCTCCGTTGGAGAGTGTTGAATTCAAACGTGTGAAGCGCTAAACTTGGGCTACGAAGTGGGTGTTTAAACGGCATTTTGTTGATCTACTTTGAAAGGTAAGACACTACTACTTGGCACGCAAACGTGTCATCTTTCGGCGAAATTCTCCGTTTTTAATCAAAAGTAGGTAATCTATGTGATTTGTGTATATCCAATAAGAACATTTTGTTTATTTGGGTTTTTTTCGGTGGGGGGGTCAGGGAGCCTGCCTAGTGTGTCAATTAGGGCAATTTCGTTCAAAAACAATGCGTGGTTGCATGTTATATGTTTGATGCCCTGCCCTGAGACACAAACACGTCGGTATACTGGTATATTATGTAACTAGGCTTGTCGAAACGCATTAGGGTTCGCTTGGTAGTCTTGGTCCACACCCGAGGGCCATTGCTGTGTTCTCATATGCCCGAACCGAACGGGGAAGAAACAACACACAGCAAACATCATTATAGTTGGCTGACAGCGCTTATGAGTTCTTTTGATACGTATACAACAAACGGATCAAGACACACAATAAATAATATCCATTATTTAGGGTATGTTAATATAATAAACACGACTCGACACGGCCTACTTTGATTTATTGATTGATTTGTGTAGTGAGGCAGACTGGTTTTGGAGGAATTGTTCATGTGCTAGTAAGATTCGTATTGAATATTTGCAGACCCACACAACACACCATTGCCTGTTGCTAATACGCTGCTACACAAATGCTATTGTTGGAGCTGTTTGCTCTGTTATTTGCACTGTGTTGCATACACATAAAAACACAAGACTTTATTTGTTTTATTATATTTTTATTATGCAAAGCTGAGTTGACCCGAGCAACAATAATTTCACTGCTGGTAATGATGTACGTTGTTATCTAGTATGTGACAATAAACTTGAAACTTGAAACAAAAAATTACATTTGTCTAAATGTAGCCCATCACACAGACGGCAAGTAAACAACTACAGTGAACATCTACACAACAGACATGAAATACAGAATAATTACTTGGAGTGCAGAGTGCAGTGAGAATGGTCACATCCTAGCTTGCCATGGTTGCCTTAGGCAGACACACAAGCAAAGAATAAGTTCCAAATATTGTCTCAGACAATATTTGGAACTTATTCTTTGCTTGTGTATTTTGTTTTTAATTTTCTTCAGAATTTAGCTGCTACATTTTACTGCATCCCAGAGCACTACTCCTAGCAACATGGCTGGACCATTGGAGGAGACAGCAGAGGAGATGCAGAGCTTGAGAAGGCAGCTGAAGGAGCGTGAGGAACAGGTCCATCAGGCTGCTCGTGCAGGCCTTGACCTGCTGAACCAGCAGGTGGAACTGCAGACCAGATTGGAGGAACAGAGGGTGGAGATGACCAATGCTATGGAGGTATTCGGAAGAGTTTCATTTTTGTATGTAGAGTATTTGATTATATAAAATTAATGTTATGATTTCCCACTAAAGAATAACCTAACAAGTCATCCAAGATCACCTTATTCTTGTCAGAAAGCAAAAATGTCAAATTTTAATTAAATTACCAATAAATTTGCAATGTGTGCTCTCAGATACTGGAGCAAGAGAAGTATTCTCTTCAAAGGGAGGTGGAGCTGAGGGTTCGAGTTATTGACTCTTTGAAGTCTGAACACGACTCTTCAAGCAGCCAGCACACCAAACACCTTCACCGTCAAGAGGAACTTTTAACGCAGGCTCATACCATGGAAGTAAACACTCTGAAAAATCAGGTAAGTGCTATCTTTCACTTAATAATGGACATTATAGATAGGATAGAATCAGTTAAAAGTTAGATTTGACTTGGAGAAATGGCATTGCCATAAATTACAGATTAAGATTAATCAAAATTGCAATACATGTTCTGTTCATCTGTCGATGTATTAATTGTATAGTAATCATTTTTGTGTTATTTGAGATACCCCATTCTCACTTGAAATCACTCCATGCAGATCATAAGGATGCAGGCAGATCTAGAAGAATCTCAGTTAAACGAGAAACAGCTGAAACATAAACTTGAGGTCCAGACGGAAACCCTAAACTGCAAGATTGAAGAGCTCAGTGCCCTGAATGAGCAGAAGCAGGACACAATTTCCTCTGAGATGATGGAACTGCATATGGACCGAGTGGAGTTGGAAAGCGTGAAGGTATCCTAAAGAACAGTCAGTTACAATATGAAAGTCATTCTACTTAAACAACTGGCTGTGAATGGTGAATGCTGTTTGTTATGTTGGTTGAGACGGTTGTTCTTTGTGTGTATTCCCAGGCCAAATTGGTAACGTCACTACAGGAAGCACAGTACAAAGAGCAGCAGTTGGAGCTTACAAATGGAAGTCTGAAGCGTCAGCTCAAACAAATAACAGAGGAGAAGGAAGAGAGGGAGAAGGAAGCAGTTTCCTGGTTCAACGCACTGGAGGTAAGCAGAATTTTATATATATACTGTATATATATTCATAAAAATCAAATCCAAAAATTAAAGCTGCTGCAGGTAAATGTTGGTCTGTATAAATAATACAATAATAAAGACGATAAGAGTTGTAAATTTGTCATTGGAAGGCATGCCATATTCCTGTGATTGAACCAATTTGGAGAGAAATGCCATGATTGATCAGGGAGTAGGGACTGGTCTAAAATCTAAATTGGCTAATGCAGAGGCAGGCACAGATATTCTCACAGTGCATTTCACTCACTGCTGGATGGCTAAGCCATTTCCAACAAGTTACACTCAAATAGCTTGTGAATATGATAGACATTGCCTTTTTTATATAATAACATTATGATAATTTCAAGTTGTACCAAAAATATCTAAACTGCATTTAAGTGCATCCGGTTATGCACTAAAAGTTGGAAGATGGAAGTGAATTTGGTGATTTTCACTGAAAATAGATGTGAGTAAAGACCCCATCTATTGCCAAACGATGGTGATTGAGCCTATGGTCTGATGAAAGCCCTTGCAGTATTATGAATGTTACAAACTGGGTGTCAGTGGCAACTTTCCCACCATGCATTAAAATCCAAAGCGGTGCACAGATCGCAACACATTTCCCATCTCAAACAGTAGTTATTCCGCCAGAGAGGGTGTAGTGGAGCTACCGCAACAGACTTGCTCTTCAACTCAATTCAACTTTGTGTGCGTAGCAGTGTACTGTTTCATGTGCAATAGGTGCCACCAAAGAGGAACAGAGGGCTTCCAGATTTCACTTTAAGAGCTATTCTAAAATCCTTACAAACATTTTGATTTTGAACTACACAAATTAGTTCAAGCAGTGAAATAAACTTACCAACAACATGTCTCCGAAACAAAGAAAATCGCCCTACAAAACCAGATATTCGTATGCAAGTCAGTAAGTAAAGCATTATTTGTATAGCTAAAACACCTGAGACAAAGGGCTTCACATTACAAAAATAAAAACTCAATGAAAACAAATTAAACAGATAAATTAACAAAAAACTTGGAGAGCCAGTAAAAAACAGGTTTTTAGGTGCTTGAAGTAATTGACAGATCCGTCATATCTAAAGAGGGGAGGGGACTCTTCCATAGAGGCCTAGTAAGAAGAAAAAATCACCTTGACTTAAGGCTGGAGCGCGGAATGGCTAGAAGTCAATGATCGGACCATCTCAGTGACGACTGGTCAAATAATGGTTAAGAATCTCAGCAATATAAGCAGGAGCTAGACAGAGCCTTATAGATGATGAGTATAATTTAAAAATCTATTTTAAATCACACAGAACACCAATGGAGGAAGGCAAGAATTGTAGTATGGGACCTACATCTTGTTTTGGTTAACAGCCTGGCTGCTGCATTTTATATCAACTGTAGGCGAGTTAGAGCAGCACGGTTAAGGCAGGTGAAAAGGGAGCTACAGTAGTAGTAGTAGTAGCAGTAGTAGTAGCAGTAGCAGTAGTAGCAGTATGTTTCATAACTGAAAAAGCATGACTGAACAAGCTTGGTTACTCGAAGCCAATCACAAGGACCTCAATTTTGTCAAGCTTAAACTGTAGACGATTTTGAGGCATCAAATGGCAATGGCTCCGAAATAGCCATGAAGGATGGTGAGGTTATTCAGGGTGTTTGGTTTGGCAGAAAAGGCAAAGGCAGCAGTTAAGTCAAGCAGCACTAAAATGGAATATTCACCTTTTTGTCTGCACAAATAAGAATATTGTTGGTCACTCTGGTTGGTTGAATGACTGGGCTGCTCAGCAACAACTTTTTCAAGAATTTTTGAGAGAATTTGAAACTTAGATATGAGCCTATAATTATCTAATTGGGTTGGGTTGGGTTTTTTGAAGAGTGGTTGCTGTCTTAAAGTAAACAGGTACACAGCCAGATGTGAGACAATGGTTAATAATGGACAGAAGGCTGGGATCAATGACTGGCACGACATCTTTGAGAAATTTAGTTGGGATTATATCTAAAGGACTGGAGGACGGACGCATACGAGATGCACACGAGACGTTCAGCCACAGGCTCACTCAGCCACGTGCCTCAAAGCGCTTGGGGGGCTCCTTCATCCCATCAGCTATCAGGCTGCACAACACCTCAACCCCCCGCTCCCAACGTCCCAACGTCCCATGGACTAACCCCACACCCCATACCTCGGACTGATGTTGTTGTTGTTTGACTGCTGCCACTGTCAATTTATCATCATTTTACTTATCTGTCTCTTGCACATGGGTAACTACATGTTTGGACATTGAAACCCCGACATTTTTTGCACATTTTGCACACCTGCACATTGTCACTCTTGATAAACTCTTAATGACAAATTCATTGTCATCCCACTACGTCACTTTAGCACAAGCTGATTGTATGTACATAATATAGGGTATGTTTAATTCTGTTTTCTGTATAGTTTTTTACTATAATATATTTTGTATTCTGTATTTTGTATTCCTTTGCATTGCTGGTCACTTTGTGAATTTCTCCTACGGGGGATTAATAAAGGACTATCTTATCCTATCTTATCTTATGCAATATCCAAGACATTTTGCAGAGAAACGGGGTTGAACCCAGGCAATGATATAATCCATCACGGTTCTATTGAGCGTGCAGTGCTGCAAGATGTGTTATTAGAAATGGTGAATTAAGATGAGTCTCTGTTGTTTGTTGTCTCTCTCATTCTTTCATAGAAATCCCGTGAAGTTAACCAGGAACTGCAGGTGCAATTGGACCAGGTTCTACAGCAGGCCCAAGATCCAAACAGCAAAGGAAATTCGCTGTTTGCTGAAGTAAGAAACAATTGAATAATTAATTTTCTGACATGGTTAAGATTTTTGGGTGCACTTTTTAATGAGCTACACTGTTGACAATCCACATATAGAGGCCTTTTACAGTCCGTTTCACCTGGTCAGACACTGATAGCATTTTTTTTGTATTTGCTCTCAAACAAGCTCTACAGTATATAACGAATATAATAAAATATAACAAATTCAAAATTAAAATATGGTTAAAATGCCAACCTGACAAATGAATACCATACCAATATTCGTACGTTCAGGGATAGCTGTCTATATAGAATGGGCACAGCATTATTTTTTTCACCAAGAAAAAGCATCGTTTGTCCTATAGCTAGGCTAGCCTTTGTTGAATTATATGTAGGTTATAGAGTTCACGTTAGTTCATATTTACGGATGGAAAACCGCTCAGGTGTAATAGCATCAACCGTCCTTTATACTTGTTTATAATAATGTTAACATGTTTCATTTGCTACTTTCATCAACCATTAATATAATTGGCAACAATAAGATGGGATAAGATTTGCACAGAAAATCAATTGAAACAACGTGCAATTCTTGATGAGATGAGAGACTGGAATCCATGTATATGAATGTAAATATGCATGTTTGCCTTTATTCCGATGTAGTTGGAGGACAAACGGGCTGAGATGGAGAAGCGCCTGATCAGTATGAAGATCCAACATCAGTCTCTGCAGAAACAGCATGGTTTTAGCAAACAACAGTTACACCGCATGAAGGTACAGTGAGAAATATTACAGCCAACAGGTAGCTATGCAAGCACAAAGGGATGATAAAGTTGCTGCAGGTAAGATTTGAGAGATTGAGGTGCAGGAGAGCGAGGTTTTGAAAATGAACAACCCAAAAAAGGCCCTCCTTCCTCTCTGCTCCCTCCCTCCATTGGTCCAGTGTTGCATTCACACCTCTGTGATGGACAGGCAAAGTGGACTGGATCAAGAGAGAAGACATTAGCCTGGAGTGGCCTAAAATCTCTATTGTCTCATCCAGAGACAGTGAATAGACTACCTGTGTAGATATTCTCACATAGCATTTTATTTACTAACAGCTGAGAGGTATGACATGCTATGACTGCTATGCTATGACTGAGTGCTAATAAATTACTCAAATTACAGCTCTTCGATCTTACCTACAGCACCCTTTTGAACTGTTTCCCATCTGTGTAATGGAGTATATTAACCCTATAAGTACAATCAATGTTGTCAAAGCATTGTCTCAATAATATTACACTATTCAAAACATAGAGATGGTTCAATGGGGTGATGGTTAACAACTCCTGATTGTTGATTTCAATGTAAGTAAAAGCTGTGGGGGGGAACTTCACCACTATCTTTGTCAATTGCATGACTTATTGCCCGAGAAGATGACAATACACATGGATTATTTAAATAAAAGCAAGGAGCTCTTAAAGGAAACTGATGTGTGTGTGCAGGTTCAGATAGCCACCCTGATGCAGCTTCAAGGCACAAGAGCAGACCCAGCCCAGCTAGAGAGACTCCAGTCCATGCTCACAGAGAAGAATGAGGAGATCCATAATCTGGTCACTAAACTCCAGAGAATGGAGAAATTTGAGGTAACGTATACAGTGACATTTACTGTATAGCTTTTTGGTAAAGTTGCCTAGTGTTACATAATAACATAATGGACAACATTCAGTTACCTTCAACCTACCCCTATCTCACTCAGTGTTTGTGTTTGTGTGTGTGCGTGTGCACAGCTGCTGTTGAAATCTCAGTCATCTGTGCCTGCTCAGTCAGATGGCATAGAAAATCAAGATGAGACCTATTATACCGACCTTCTCAAAATGAAGCTCAGCAATTCTGTGTGAGTAATACACCTTAATAACCAGGTCAACCAAGTTTGTGTAAAATGCTTTGTTATTAGGTTGGGCATTGAGGGTTCAGTGGTAGGAATGAAACCTGCTTTGTCAAACTTTACTATAGCTATTGTTCAATATTAATTAAAATTAGGTCATAAGAAAGAACAATTAATGCCATCCACCAATGGCTCAATCAGGTACTTTCTTCAAATGAAACTTGTCATGCCAAGGAAAATGCTGCTGTGATCTCTGTTCACCCAGGAATATTTTTTATATGTGGATAGGAAGACACACAAAGCTACCTCTATAGATATGTCTGCCTAAATGCAGATATTGCTTTTTGATTAAATGATCTGTATTCCTAACCACCTGAACAGCAAAGATGCAGAACGGCTTGGAGACGAGCTTTCCCTTCAAAGAATGAAGTCTTTGTCAGAGAGTCAAAGATCTCTTGAATTGGAGAGAAAATTATATTCATTGGAACAGTTGCTGAAGCAGGTAAGTTTTAGATGCATGTCTGTTTAGATACAGACCACATTGCCCAGGACGTGTTTGTAAGACATTGGCTAGCCTTTTCATATTGGTACCTAATTTCTCACAGGCCCAGAGTGACAAGATTAAACTGCAGCTTCGTGTGGAGGAGCTGCGATACAAATATGAGCCCAATGGTGCGCATGGTTGTCTCATTGTACCTAATGCCATCATTTTGCTACCGCCATGAACAAAGACGTCTCATTTCAACTCATGCTTCTGTTCTAGATCTTAATAAAAATAACATCCAGAAGCGAAAGCGAGAAAAGCTTCCTGATGATAGAATATTCTGTGACGTTATCAAGATGAAGCCAAGTGAGAATTCAACAAATGACAAGACAACTAAACTAGAGACCACTGGTGATGAGAACCAACATGCCGCAGTTTTACGCAAGGCGGATTTGCAGCTGACACAAGGTATCTCTCTTACACAAGGTATCTCTCTTACACAAGGTATCTCTCTTACACAAGGTATCTCACTGACACAAGGTATCTCTCTGACACAAGGTATCTCTCTTACACAAGGTATCTCTCTTACACAAGGTATCTCTCTGACACAAGGTATCTCGCTGACACAAGGTATCTCTCTTACACAAGGTATCTCTCTTACACAAGGTATCTCACTGACACAAGGTATCTCTCTTACACAAGGTATCTCACTGACACAAGGTATCTCTCTTACACAAGGTATCTCACTGACACAAGGTATCTCTCTTACACAAGGTATCTCTCTTACACAAGGTATCTCGCTGACACAAGGTATCTGCATTGTAGATGAAGCCCAGTCCAACTAAACACTCTCTATGATTATGTTGTACAATAGTTGTTAATGGTATTTTGAAATGTTTGGATAGATTCCACTAAATTTG
>OMKI01014447.1:47391-62158 GCA_900302315.1 Phycis blennoides | reverse complement strand
GTTATCAAGACGAAGCCAAGTGAGAATTCAACAAATGACAAGACAACTAAACTAGAGACCACTGGTGATGAGAACCAACATGCCGCAGTTTTACGCAAGGCGGATTTGCAGCTGACACAAGGTATCTCTCTTACACAAGGTATCTCGCTGACACAAGGTATCTGCATTGTAGATGAAGCCCAGTCCAGCTAAACGCTCTCTATGATTATGTTGTACAATAGTTGTTAATGGTATTTTGAAATGTTTGGATAGATTCCACTAAATTTGGATCCTAAGTAGTACAACATCAACCGTTAAACCGTCTAAGTACAATTGTAAGAGTTGAGGAATCATCAAAAGAACAGTGAACTGTTATTCTGATTGCACTGCATATGTATCCATCAATCCAATTTACTCTGTGTGCCTCTTTACACTGCCCAGGTGGGAAAATGACACGTGAGTAATGAAGGAAGACCTTTGTAACCTTATACACTTGTTTTTCCAACCAGATCGAAAGTCAGACGTCTCGTCAGCCAAGTGTGTAAGGATCTGTGAAAAGCCTCCAGTTGAGATTCCCAACCCTCCAAGGTAAATATGCAGGCAAGAAGCATCATTGCAGATCACATGAACCTCTTTATAGCAAAGGAAACACATCTTGTGTTGGAGTGGATGATTTTCACCCAATACTTAAAGATTTTGGTGATTTTATTATTATCGTTTAGCTGTAAATATTCACTACACAAAAACGAAAGTGTAGCATTATGAAGTGTAGCATTATAATTTATAGAACCATAGTTGAAACTGCAACCTTATTTTCAACAGCCAAAGTGCCCCTACTACCGGAAGTAGGCCTGAGCCAACTGCAGCTTAGCTGCAGCTTAACTGCCAAAGTTATCTCAGCTCCAATCACACCGTGTGTGTTCAAGGATAGTGCCTCAACTGCTGGAATTAGTAGACCAGAGACTCAAGGATAGTGCCTCTACTGCTAGGAGTAGACCATTGCTTAGTGCTAAACCATAGACAAGTTTCTCAAATTTCTCAGACCATATTAGGTACCTGGTGGGATTCGACTTCTGGACCCTTTGCTTTGCAGCGAGTGCTCTGCTTGCTGTGTGTGTGCTGTGTGTTTTGGGGAGTACGAGACCTAGTACTGACGTAAAAGCCCGTTGGAGGCATAGTTGTGTCTAGGAGTAATGACGTGCCCCTGTGAATCACTCCAGAAGGGCAGTAGCTGGGGTCGGCAGTGTGTCGGTTATGAATACCTTTCATGACTTCTAGCAGTCCTAGTTTATATTGTTGTGTTAAGCCATATCTTGGCAACCTACCTAGTAGGCTATGGTATAAAGTGAGAACTGTATATATTTGGTTTCAATTTCGATAATATGACTATAATAAACTCTTTAAGCTTTAATAAGACTTTAAAAGAAAACTTTTAATCTTCATCATGTTGATAACCAAAGGTTCAGACAATGTATAACCACTTTGAACAATAGTTGTTTTGTGGGGGGTTTTACACCTTCCATGTATTTTTTGATTAATATGTACAATTTTTAATTGTGTACTGGTCTTTTTGTTTAGTTCCCTTATGGACTGTGACAAGAAAGAGGAAAAGAAGACCCAAAAGGATGGGGGAAATCTGAAGTGTTCCAGAGGGGTTGAAATGGAGCAAGAGAGGGCAAAGAAACACATAGTAGAAGTTATCCATGTTGGCTCAAAGAACAGCATGGAAAATCAATGTCCCCAGCAGTAGAACATTCCCATACGTCTTTCACTCTTGTGTCTAAACGTATCTATTGTAGGTATCTTTTGCTTATTATGTAATCTAAACACAACCTTTTTTTACCATGTTTTTAAGTTGGGGTCCTTGTAAAATATGTGCATTTTGTGTTATCTCTAATAAAATTATATTTTAAATCCAATTTAGCCTGACATGTGTCAAGCGTGCCTACAATTATACATTATATCAGCTTTCATGGGTGCTTGTCTATTTCTTCAGCGCATTCCATTCCTACCAAAGTTACCTGACTATTGTAATTTCTTTACTTTCCTATATGCTGATGTTGAGGTTACTGTTGGACTTCCTCGTAGAAACAACGTGGGGTTGTTTGCTGGAATCTATTGACTCCTCTGGACGTCTAGTTACAGACCTTGCCCAATGCTGACCGCAGTCACTTCAGAACACTGAAAAATGTAACGTTTCATAGACCTGCCTGCCGATACAAAGATGACCCATGCTGTCCGTACAAGATACATAATGGTGTTTTTTTCTCACCATTAAATACAACCAGATACGATTTATATATTTCATGAATAGGAGAGAATTGGGACTAAGGTCACAGTAACAGAAAGATCCTAGCCGGTCTCTCCATTGAAGTAATCAGCTGGTGCCTTAGACTAACCCGACGCTCGACATGGTAGGGCCGGCACTTTAAATTAATACTTGTCAGGTGATTGGATGAACCATCTATCTATCACGTAGATCCCGTACTTCCTTATATGATGCTGACTGGTCCGTCGGAAACAAATAACTTCAAGCCTTGCAAGAAGTATCTCGCGGTATGGTAAATCTCGCGAATCCAGCTGTCTCGCAAAGGTTGTTACCCTGTAGCAGCTCAGCTGTCCCAATCGATCCCAATTCCAAATTGCTCCGTCATTTGACGTGCTACTCAGCTCTAGCATTGGGAGAAGTAATTCAACTGAAAATGCAGCCTAGATATCAGCAATTGGGTTGATGTATTAGGAAGGGGCCGAGCTGATATGACTGGATAGAACCGCAGGGGGACGATACTGACGCGGCCAAACTCCTACTCTCATTGGCTATTTACCTTGGCGTGGTACGGAAAACAAGAGGATGTTCTGTGACCCTGCGAGGACTCCGTCGATTTTTAACAGGTAGATTTGACACAATCAAAGGTGCAGTGTGTACAATTTTGTGGAATCTAATTGATCGGACTTTGAATATAATAGAAGGAATACAATATAATATCAATAATAAAATATTCAATAATGATATTCATTGGAGACGTTAGTGTCTTAGGTTGTTTCCCTGTTTGATAGCTAAAAGTAGGCTACGACTTTCGGAGAAAGTTGGTATGTCAAAAGCAACCTATAGCCTATTCACGTACCGCTGTGCACGTGGACATTGGCGTGTAGCGCCTACTCCTCTAAACTTGAATGGTCAATACAGTATACAGTAGTGTAGCACTATGGATGCAATATGATGACTTGTGAAATAGGACATACCCTATGAAGTAGACGACCTACAACATCGTGACTATGACAAAGATAATTGATAGACAAGCTTGAGTCATATCAAATCCACGTTGGTGCGATTAATATGAATGTTGTTTTTTTCACAAACGGAAATCTCGGCGTATGTCTACAGTCCCATTCAGTTCCATGATTTTCTTCCTTATAATGTTGATATGGGAATTAATCGCGTCCATGTAAAATTGCCTTTCATTTTACTCTATGACCTAGATATCGTTTTGCAGAATAAAAAACGTATTTATACAATATATAAATGTATCAAGGAACCTCCTCATCACTTGACACTGCCACTCAATGTTGTCGTAGACGGTTACATTACGATAGAAGTACCTCCTGGCTACAGTAGGCCCTACGTGTCACACAGTCGTTGGTAACCTCTCCGCTAAATGTGACTTGGGCATGTGGCTTACTGTGTGTTCCCTTCAACCAAACATAGTGCTAATATGATATCATGTAGGAGTTGGAACCTCATATAGATAGTTCATCAGTCTTATGTCGTCAGTGATTATTCACCTTCCAGTTTATTGATAGCGTTAGTTGTAATTCGATTTTTGTAATTATCAGAGGCTAATAATCAAATTGCTTTTTATTTAATGAGGATGTTGGTGGTATCGGGTGTTACTAAAGGAGCGTCCTTCCACCTGTTGACCATGGCTTTTCTCATGGTGCTGCAATCCAACCAGATAGTCCCCGTTCTTGGTGAAAAGGTAAGCAATCACTTGATTTTGCTATTTTCTCTCATGCTGTAGCAAGGAGATGGATACTTTTCAAGTAAGTTAACTACATACAACTAAAAATAACAATATGCATAGTAGAAATGTAGGTTATATGAAGTCATGATAACATCCATTAAAAATTATACAGTTAGATTTTGTTCATTTGTCTTATTTGCTACAAGTCTGATTCAGCCCTAATGGTGGTGGAAGATTCAGAGGGAGATGATGAAGAGGCCACAGTAGTTGATGATTTAAGTGAAGAAGAGGACCTGGAGTTGTTTCAGCCCACTGAAGAATGGCAGACATTAAAACCTGGTAGAGTGGTCAAGGATGTTTTAGATCTCTGAATGTTTGGATGGCTACTGTAGGAATTGCATTCCACTAAATCGTTCAATATGTTGCATCCAGGTCATGCAGTACCAGCAGGCTCTCATGTGAGGTTGAATCTCCAAACAGGCCAGAGAGAGGTCCGACTGGGTGAGGAACAGATCAAATACAGGACACATAAACACAGGTATGATTCAGTGAAGAGTAAGTAACTTTATCACTGTGGCTGGAACTTAGCCTCATGTGTGACCCAACACTCTGAATTATCATACTCCTTTGGTTCAAACGGTCACCCTGAAATCCTTTCTGTAGCAAGTAAAAGTGATTTTTATCTACTTCCATTGCAACAGGCTTTTTAAAGGAACAGCGAACCCCAAATCTTTTTTAAATTTATTTTAACCATGGTAATATGTAAATATGTAACGTAACTAAAATGGCTCTGTAATGAATAGAAAAAAGTCCTATGGGTTTTTTTGGTAAACATACTACTCCGAACTCAAGTAGCCTAATTTTTGGGATGTCAAGGGACGCCGAGGTGTGTGGGTATGGACATTTTTATTGTACTTTCTTATTTGTAACCCATAGTATAGAATTAAGGAAGTCCAAACAAGAAAGGCTCTGCTGAGGGAAGCCACACAGAGCTCAGGAATTGCTTGCAAGGAGCTAGAGTTTGGAGTGAAGGAGCAGTCACAGTCAACCAGCAGTCAAGTGGTCTGCAGATACCTGGCCTGTATGGGAGGGTAGATCTTTCAAATGGAATGTATATTCTCTGAATTCCAAAAGTTAGTACAGAAGCTACTACATATAAACAACTAGTTGCATCTTACAAAGACAAAAAAAAATCCCTCATCCACACTGTCTTAATAGTTGCTAGCAAGCCAGTGGGTTCTCAAAGGTTACTAAAAATATGACCCTGGAGTTAATGTCCAATAGTAGTTGCGCCACTGACAAATTGTTTATTGGTAGGTTGGTGTGGAATATTCTACAGACAACTTTGATTGTGTTGTTTCTTTTAACGACAGCCAGTCCTACTGGAGTGCTGATGAGCTGAAACGGAAACTTAAGAAGTTGAAGGACTCTGGTGCCCGGAGTAAAGCTGCAGACCAACAGCATCAGAACAAGGTGTTGATATCTGATCTAATCTTAAATCCTGTGCACATGATGCATTAACCATATTTCTAGAAACCGTAAGAAAGTTATGAAGTATGTTGTATGGTTTTTTTCCCATAGATGACTAGAGATGGTTGAAAGGTTCAAACGTTTGATTTAATAATCTTCAGAATAAACCGAGAGAGCATAATAGCATAAACCTGATCTGATACTGTATGAAGAAACACTAGGAGAGCAAACCAGATAATAACTGCTTGAGGATGATGCAAGGTAATATTAAAGGGCCAATATTTTACCACCAGTGATTAGCCACTAGTGTCACATGAGTGTCCACCTGAATGTGTGATGGATAGATAAGCCTATCAGTGGCTACAGTGCACTGGTTAGGCTGCTGGTAGGCTGACCTATCCAGCATATCGAGGTTGACACGCCCACTTATCCAATTTGGTTAGGCTTAGGGCTTAGGCTTTTGTAGTTGTAGTTTTGTAGTTCTTCTTGGTCAAAGTTGCTGTCGTTGCACTGGAACACTAATGCTCACACTCTAATGCTTTCATTTAGTCATATTTTTCAGTACTAACCCTAGCCCCATATGCAAATACTATATGATAATGTGTATTACTGCATTAACTAATGTTAGTTCATTTGTGGTTGAATAATCTACCCTTATTGTAGTGATGTAAGTGTTTCTGTTTTCTTGTGTTTTTGTGTCCTTAGTTTCGCTCAATGGAGGAATTGAAAAAAGACATGGCAGCACTGAACCTTATTGTTGAAACAGACTTTCAGGTATATGAATTATGATGTTAAATTATTCATTCATTAAATTATTATGTGTACGGCTATAACCCAGAGGCATAATTACGTGAAAAAATTATCATGTGGATGCATAAAATACAAAGATATTTGAAACTATAGTCTGATTTTATAAAGTTGCACTCATTTTCACAGGTTATTAAACGCCTCCTAGACAAACTGAACAGCACCAATGGCACCATGGAGCAAAGACTGCAAATAATGTTGGAACTCGAATATCTGGTGCATCAGGTAGGCCGACAACATAAAACCATCTTTTATAGCAGAAAACACAACCTCTCTTTTCCCTAATGCAGGCAAAGGTTTCTGCTAGCTGTGTTAATGATACCAGTTTACAGAAACAAAACATGGGTGTCTGTTCTGCAGACTTCGGGGCCTTTCTGTTGTTGAGTATGTAGACTTCGTAGGCTCCCGCCTCGCAGTCGAAGCACTGATAGTTACATGGTAGGAGCACACTTGTGCGTACCTTATTTTATATGGCTGTAGCCCTTTCTGGGTTGGGTGACAATGCAGTAGAGCATATACAATTTTAATTCAGGTGGCAACAAATATATTTATATATTATCATATTTAGTATTTTTGGAAACCCCAAGCAAGCTGTATAATTATGGTAATTATTTTAAAAATTCTCTGCTGATTGATAATTACAATAGGCTAGTGACTCTATTACTTAGCTTAACCGCATCGCACCTCATTGTTCACTGCTAAATAAAAACTATCTCAGAATGGTTTGTTGTACTTTAGCTATTATGTTCAGCCATTATGGTTGCCACCCTCTAAAACCCTAGTGTCAGTTGCTACAATTGCAGAACCTTTATTTTTGCATCAAATGAAGGTGCACAGAGATATATATATATATATATATACACAATATACAATATACAATGATAAAATATTGTGATTGCTCTGCGCCATGATTGTTTACTGTGTGTGTGTGTGTGTGTGTGTGTGTGTGTGTGTGTGTGTGTGTGTGTGTGCGTGTGCGTGTGCGTGTGCGTGTGTGAAGGTGGATAATGCCAAAATGCTGTGCTCAATGGGTGGACTACAACTCATTTTAGGAGGTCTGAACAGCTCTGACACAAGGTTACAGTACAGCTCTGCTTTTGTCCTGGGGTCTGCATTGGCCAGGTACCATATCTTATTGAGGTTTAGAAAGCTATCATTTTAATATTTGTACACATTGTATCACATTAGGTCATAAAAATCTAACCCTATAAATTTAATATTTCCATCCATTTTTGTTTGAGGCAAAAAAGAAAACTGCTGATGGTAGCCTCTTTATATATTTATGAATATTGCAACTGTTCATTTATATTATTATCTTATTTACATATTGAATTTAGAAAATGTTGAAGCATTGTTAATTGTTAATTTTGTAATTCTGCCTTTGATGATCTTAGATTGTTAGGCATCAAAATATTAGGATTTAATGAAATTGAATATCTGCTACTACTACTGTATTTCCCACACACGCAGTAACCCGGCAGTTCAGCTGGAGGCAGTAGAAAGGGGGGGCCTTCAGAAGCTCTTGACATTGCTGGGTACACAGCGGCCCCTCAGTGTCAAGAAGAAGGTAGCTACTAACGCACGTGAGCACACCTTCCTATTTATACAGGTATCTCCATGACCACATGACCGACTCACCCTTCTCTGTGTCCTTTTTCGTCTCTTAGGCTTTGTTTGCACTAGCGTCACTGTTGCGTCACTTCCCCAATGCCCAGAGTCATTTCCTCTCCCATGGGGGGCTACAGGTGCTATCAGAGCTGTTCGCAGAAGACCAGGGAGGGTCTATCCGAGTCCGTATCATCACCCTGCTTTATGACATGATCACTGAGAAGGTACTGGCATGTACCAAACTCTCCTCTAGGCTCATCACATGCTCAAAAATGATGAAACTATGCCGTGTGATCAGACAATCAATAACATCATTTGTAATTGTTTGAGTAGCAAAATCTAAATGATCATAAACATCACGCTATCAAACTAGTTCACTGACAGAATGTAGTATTTAGCTTTTTAATTAGAAAAACATAAATAAAAAAGCCCATATTCTCTATATTTATGCATGATATGACAAAACTATTTGTTAATAAAAACAACCTTTTTGTTTGTAATGTCGTTTACTAACCCTAACCCATATTTGAATTTATTGAAGGGACTGTAGTTAAGTTTAATACCTGCACTATGTAGGTTATTAACGAGCCATTTATTCAAAAGGAGCTGCACTCCAAGCGGTCCGTGGGCAGAACACTGGACTCTGATCAGTCCCCGTCGGAGGAGGACGACAAGGTGTCCCTGCAGGCCGGACTGCAGGAGGGCCGCTGGTGCAGCCTCGTTCCAGAGCTGCTCGCCTCTGCTGAACATGACTGGAGAGAGAAGGTAGTTAGAAAACCTCCTCTCCCTCTCTGCTGAACATGACTGGAGAGAGAAGGTAGTTAGAAAACCTCCTCTCCCTCTCTGCTGAACATGACTGGAGAGAGAAGGTAGTTAGAAGAGAAAACCTCCTCTCCCTCTCTGCTGAACATGACTGGAGAGAGAAGGTAGTTAGAAAACCTCCTCTCCCTCTCTGCTGAACATGACTGGAGAGAGAAGGTAGTTAGAAGAGAAAACCTCCTCTCCCTCTCTGCTGAACATGACTGGAGAGAGAAGGTAGTTAGAAGAGAAAACCTCCTCTCCCTCTCTGCTGAACATGACTGGAGAGAGAAGGTAGTTAGAAGAGAAAGCCTCCTCTCCCTCTGCTCCCTCTAACCCTGGGTATTTTACACATTTCACATATTGATATATTAAGGTCATTATATGTTTTGAGGTGTATTGTGTGACGTTTTGAAACACAACTTGTTTTGAAGTATTCTGAACAATTACAATTTGAAGTGGATCTTAACCCATAAGCTGTAATGAAGTGTTCTCGTCTTCCAGAGTCTCCAAACCATGTTGGCCCTGGTTCCAGTTTGTCTGGATCAGTACCGCACAGATGGCTCCCTCTCTGTGTCTCTGGGCTCTTTGAAGGCCCAGTACCGGGAGCTTGTTCAACAAGAGCAGGCGTTGGGAGAGGACGACGGTTACTTCGGAGAGATTCTGGACCTGTTGCACACGCTTGAACTGAAAATGAAGTGACGGTGCATGGGTACAAAAAAAGAAATCAAACATTACCTTAAAGACTTTGATGGATGGAGGATGGCTCTAACCAGCGCCAGAGTACGGTACAGACTTTGTGGACGTCAAGAGGCCCTCTTCTTCATCCAGCAAGATTTTAACTTAAATCTTGCTTAAATGTTCACTTAAATTAGTGAACGCACATTTGTTGTACATGCCAACAGGTTCATCTTCATAAAGACATTGGTAATCAAATGGATGCAATAGAACTTTTTTGTTAATGATTGCTTATAATAAAGTACAGTATTTATTTAACATGGAATGTGTGGTTCAACAATCCCTCCTCAAATTGTCCCCAGGTTTGACCGCAAGCTGTGGTAGGATGCACACATACCAACCGCATACCAAATAATAACTTGAATGACTTGATTTGGGTTTTTCTATTTTTATCACATATCTTATTTTGTAGCGTATATCGTATGTTTCATATACATTTGCAGACCAGAGCACTCTAGCTCTAGACCAGTCCTAGAGCTAGGCCCTAATAAATAAATAAATAAGTACGATTAAAGAGCAACTTGCAGGTCGGTAACTTCAGTTATTTAACTCTTGGGAATGTGTGGAGAAGGTATATGTTGTTTGTTTTCAAGTTGGTTTTACAAGCCAATTTTTACTTGCACTGCGATTTGAATATAGGATTCAACTTTCTTCAACTTGTAGTTATCAAGCAGCGAAACAACTACCTTTAAACTTGGCTGCATTGATGAATGCACACCCACTTATTAGAATCCCCATGGACTGGGGATTGCCATATGCCAGATTGCTTTACACTTGGATTAAAGAGAACTCCATTATAAATCTTTAAATAAATAGTACATTTTGGTAAAAGTGCAGAGAATAAGCTTGTCTACACTGGCACATCTGAGAGAGGGTTAAGCTTGTGGGACACTTAAATAGTACACTATACATGCCAACTTCCTAAAACTCAACTGCCCAAAACTACTTTACTTTAAATCCTAGTGATTGAATTAGTGCCGATACAGGGGTTCAATTACACTAATTGAAAGATGATTTAATTAAAAACATGTTCTCTCTAGAGCTGTTTGTCAGTTCTGGGCAACTGTATGTTGTGATGCAACTGTATGTTGTGATGCAACATGGCGACAGGACCAGCGCCCTGTGTACATATAAAGGGCTCATTCTAAGGTAACAAAAACATAATACTTATTTTCAAGGGATTATACACTAATTGAAACATACTTGTGAATATTATATTCAATTTGACATCCCCAGAGTAGCTACAGTGTTGGCTTGAGAAGGATTCCTAAAAAAAAACTTGCTTGTGAGTAACTTCTCCTTAATGCTATACTTCTAAGGTTTTGAGTATCCTCAGTGTATTTAAACCTTTTTTCTTGGGCCTCATGAAATCTGTCCCACATGAATATTTACATCTTCAGAACGATGCTTATTGTATTAATGTAGCCATCATTAGCACATGTTTAGCAGAAGTTTGACATTGTGCAAATGCTGCATTTTTATAGTTATTTTCCATGTGAAGCCATGGTCTTTAGTAGTGTTGTTGGTGCAATAGCGGTCATATTGTCTCCATGGGAGACTTTAACACCCTTCTTTTTAGTGACTATGACCTGGGCACAGGAAGGGCAATTTAGATTTTTGTGATATGAGAGCTTTGTTCAATTAGGAAGGGTGGAGGCTTCCATAGACTTACCTGTCTTACCTGTCTTACCTGTCTTACCTGTCTTGGTTCAGGGCAGTAAACCCCTGGAGAGGCTGTTATTTTCATCCTCTGACCGGACACACATATGTGTAATCCAGACAGTATGAAAAAGCAACTACAATTTTGACTGTAATTTATCTGTCCATTCCTTTCAGCTGGGCAATATTTAAATATATGGAAAAATGTGTAATGTCAAGGATTGTGGTTAATGGAAGTAGAACATAATAATAATTTAGTTAAACAGGATTTCCATGTGGCATATTATTGTAAATCATTATTATTGTATTGTTGTCATTGTAATCAAAAGACCAATATGGTATGCTTCTTTTAAAAACCTCTGACTGGATGAAATTATTATTAGCACTGTTATGCAGGTGCACAAAATGATGAACATTCATTTTTTATTATCACATTTTTCGCCTTGGGTAAGTAGTCCAAAAAATAAAGACTTTGGTGGTTTTATGTTGAGGTTTGTTATTATTGACATTTTGGACACCATTCAAAATAAGCACTATTGATTGTATGGTCATTGCTGATAATTATACTAATATATATTGTATTATGTTAGTACTTACAACTCAGGCATAGAGGCAGGCATAGAACAGAACAAAATGAAACAACCACCTGCTTGTCCTTTTGTTAGATGATAGGTCTCACACACATCTTTCTTCACATATCTGTGTGAATTTGCTAACAGGTGTGTGTGTTTCACACCCCTGCCTTCTTTGCATGTGCAGTTATCAAATACTGTTTAAACATTTCTCCCTCTTCAGACTTCCAATCCAATCAGTAGGCTCAACGGCATTTCTCACCAAGGTCATTGGCCATTGGTCATCATTACGAATAATATGAGTCGTCAAGTGTATGAATGAGTGTTGCCAATTCATTCATAAAAGGAGAATATTTGATGAAATGCCACTATGTTGTGTTTACTTCCCAGTTTAAAGAGGTGGTTGCCCTGTACCCTGCAATGTGCTGTATGTAGGTGCTGCACTTTAACTGACTACAATAAACATTTCTATCTCGTATGTTTCAGTTTTGCGAAAATGCGCAATCCTAATTTATAATCAAGTGCTTTTTAAGGTTTTAAGATAGGGGCGGCTTGGGGGCTCAAACTGCAATAGTTGATTGAGCAACTCTCTCTTTGATTTAACATGTCTGGTAACCTGAAGATCTTCTGGACCCTATTGTGTCAAACATCTGTACAAATCGCAGGTGCACCTGCAGGTGAGTCATTTGGGCATTGCCTTGATTTTGCCAGGTGCACTCGTTGTTGCTCCTGCTGTGGTGTCTGGAATGCAAAATAATATAAATCCAGCATCCAACAAATAAATTTAATTGATATTGACTGAATAAATGTTTAATTTGGTTTTCAACATGAATTTAATGTAAAATGCACTTAAATATATATGTATATAAAGTTTACATTTTATTTATTTTGTATTTATATTTTATAATATAATTTATATTTTATACAAGTTTGGATTAATTGATTATTTTGTATTGCTTGTTCTACTATCCTTCTCACATTGATGATTCTCAATATGTAAATAAGGCCTGTCACTCAAACACCAGCAGGGTTGGACATCGGCCAGAGCAGTCCATCAGTAGATCAGAGGTTACATCGACCAGCAGAGTCCATTATTTATGTGCTGCGCATCTTACTCAAGTCAGCTGAATCCCCTGTTTCAGTTCAAGGGAGGGGTTGGACGGGTTGTCCAACACTAATTCTGGGATCTATTTTTAAGCTTGTTCCGTCATTGTGTATGAGTGCTATAATGACCGGTGTTGTCTCTCTTGGATCAACAATAACTGCTGCCCGTACAGAACTCCACACAGCTGCACACACCTTGCAGCCAGGGTCCTCCTCTACATTTCTCTAAATGAAGGTCTTAATTTAGCAACAGTGACACAATGCCATAGATTACGATGTTGACTATCATTTAAGACATTACCACTTTTAAACCTACCACCAGGTGTGAGCGTGATTAGCCTTTACACGCACCACTGGTTGTAAAATAGGGGCACTTTAAAACAAATTAAAAAAAACTTCACTGCCCCTTTGAAGAAGCAAACATGGCCGCTAGGACGATATTGGACATGGTGTGGGAGGCCGCCAATGGGTTAAAGCACAGAATTTCAGGTATGAAAATGTATATATCACTGTTGTGACGACAATGTTCACTTAAATTAGTGAAAGCGCATTGGTAGGACGCACAAGCACATAGTACATAGTAAACGCTGTTGGTTACGTCAGTCTGTTTTCTACTGAACGGCTTTGACTGATCTGGTCTATTTCCACCCCTGCTTGTGTTTTATTGATGGAGAGAAAACACATTTCAGAGGAGGTGAAGAAAAATGATGGAGAGAATAAAAAAGAGAAAAGAATCCAAAAAAGGTGGTGATGAAAAATGATAGAGGGAATAAAAACTGGGGTTTTCTGAATGGAGCAATGAACACTGGAGATAAGATGACCTTGACATGATTTGAACATGCAACCTTCTGATCTGGAGTCAGACACGCTACCGTTGCACCACAAAGTCTGAGACTGTCATGATGAGGACCTCAAATGGATCTGCAGATATGGTGAGCCCAGAAAAACATGTGCTTGTCAAAAGATCACGTTCAATCGATGGAACTTTGAAATCAATTTGACAAGGAAACATCCTGACCTTACTGTTGCACCACATAGACTGAGGTGGAGGATGTGACCTTGAAGTGATTTGAACGTGCAAGCTTCTGATCTGGAGTCAGATGGGCTACTGTGGCACGAAAGCAAGAGGTAAACCTCAGACCTCAGATAAACCATGTAATGCTGATCGTTACATGGAATCACAGTAAAAGTGTTATTTTTCAGAGAAACTGTGGGGATCTCTATAGATTCGTACAGAACTACACTGGAGATAAGCTGACCTTGATGTGATCTGAATACTCAACCTTCTGATCTGGAGTCAGATGCAGTACCTGTGCCACAAGGACTGAATGATGTTGAATGCGATCTATATGAGGTCTACATTTCATTCATCATTTGTCTTCAACTCCATTTTTTCTTTCTTTATTCTCTACATTTTTCTTTATATAGGAAGAGCAGGTCTCAAAAAATATGGGGTGGTGTCGCCCATAGGGGGCGCTATAATTCGTTGTCAAATTCAAACGATCAGCCCCGCCTCCCAGAATCCTTATAATTTCTGAAACTTGTGTACAGGCCCTATTTTACATGTTGAACAATTTATCCTCTTGGATACATAATGTCCTTCTGGATAGATTTGTCTGTAGAGTGGACATTTTTACAAAACGTTCAACATTTTATTCTACATAACTTCTGGTCCAAATGACACATGGTTTGGATTCGCATGATCTATGGACGTATATAATCTAAAATTTACGAGGGATTTTTAATTGCTATAAAAGTGGGGCACTTCTCTGAACATGTGTACAAAATTTGGTGTTGATATCGCATTCCATGACGTCACAGTGTAAATTATAGTATTTTGTCTTTGCGTAATGCACCACTTCGCCTATAGAGGCCGCAACATTACATATAAACGCCAGCAGCTATTAACCCGTTTTCTGTGTGTGTGTGTGTGTGTGTGTGTGTGTGTGTGTGTGTGTGCGTGTATATATGAGAGAGAGAGAGAGAGAGAGAGAGAGGGAGTGATGGAGGGAGAGAGGAGAGATAGGGAGAGAGACAGAGAGAGAGAGAGTTGGAGAGAGAGAGAGGGAG
>OMKI01014447.1:18535-42566 GCA_900302315.1 Phycis blennoides | reverse complement strand
ATGAAACAAATTTAGGGAGTGTACTAATGTACATGGCTGCTTCATTCTTAGTGGTGTAAAAAACTAAGATTGTGGTCAATGATGAGGTTGAATATTCTGATTACAGCCACATAAACGTCTAGGGCCAGGCTAAATCTGGTTAATGCTATTGTGTGCATGATTAATTCTGTGCATGCACCTGAAGGTCAGATTTATAATGCACCCATCCAGAAATACAAAAACAAGAGCATGTTTGGTGTTTACTAGTCTGAATGATTCTCCAAATTCATATTGGTTCAGTCCGTAGTTTCTGAGCCATGGTTCGGTGTGTGCATATTTCTGTGTTTTATTTAATCTACACTACAATTGAATGGCATCCCAGTGTTCAATAGAACACCCTGAAGGTAATTTATATATCAACTTCAATTTACGAAGTAAACAAAATTAAACAAAACACTTTGTGTTTTTAAATATGTAAGTGAACCCCCCCATTTCGGCTGTAATTTCACACATAAAAAAAAACAGCGTTTGGATAAAGTTCTAGCCCTATGGTTATGACCATGGCCCGTTTTTTTTATGCAGTCATCTTGTGGGAGGTTGGTAATGAGCATTGCTGTATATTAAACTATATATTGTATATGACCTAAACATGTTGCTAAACCTTGATGGAGCAAAGCTTCATGTAGTGGCGTACACCTGTTTCCTTTTGCGTGCATTCGGTTATCTATGTCTTCAAGCTGTTGTTCCATTGTAAATTGACCATGTCTAATATTAGGGTTGAATTTAGCCCACGTCCCTTGCTCAAGTGACCCATCCACTATTTGAATTAACTGGTTATGTAGCTTAACCTCTATAAACACGTGATATGCTGCAATGAGTTATTTTACCCTGGTAGGATAAAAGACTGTCTAAGGAAACAACAACTAAAAATATTTGTATTCACTACATTCAGAAACTTGATCATTGTGAAACAAACCCCACAGCCAGTGGTTGATACGCATTCAGGGAATTCTCCAGCTTCCACCTGAAGCCCCACCCCCCAAATGTTTACTAACAGAAAATGGGTCTAGTGAAGTACTTAGTTGTGCAATTGTAATATAGGATATCTATTGCTATGGTTTCCAATTCCTTTCCGTCAAATCAAAAGGGTTGATTTTCATTGGGGGGGCTAGATTTTTGAAATGTTGTTTTGTTCCACAGTGACTGTCAATGCGAAGAGCATGAATGTAATAATCCTGACCATAAAGTAATCAAGAACCTGAATCATTTGGAGTCTTTTACAAGTTGAGACATTTTGGATTTACGATGTCTTTATAAGCAGTTTACAAGTCAGTCCGACCCATAGTGTTTCTTTTACCTGTCCTTTTGCGTTTGGCGTGATTTATACTAGCGGCTGGTCTGACAAATTACGATAATTATCGGCAATCGCCTAACCCAATATCTTTTGCCATAGAAAAAACGTAGAAAGATGTGTTATTTAATCCTGAATTATCTGAGAATTTAACACCATAACTGGGCAAGAGGTGAATTATTCCTTCATCCATTCAGGTATAGCCATAGGGCTTATGGAATATTCTTGTGACTTTCCTTTTTAGGTGGTATGGACAGGAGAAGGACTACAATGTTCTAGTCATGGACCTGCTAGGACCCAGTTTGGAGGATCTGTTTAACTTCTGCTCCCGGCGCTTCACCATGAAGACTGTCCTCATGTTGGCAGATCAGGTATAACGCTTTACTTGTTTCTTTTCCTTATCATTTTATACATAAATATACTGATATGAACTGTTCCCACTCAAATGAAAAAAGGCCCCATGCATCAAAAGAACAGAAGGAAAACCTAAGACACCTAAACACAATAATGGATAATTGTAGACTATCAATTAAAATGCCAAAGATTTTATAATTTCATCTCCAGAAATGCAAATATAGAATAAGAATTTGAGTGCTCCATGTACTCTGAATTGTTTCTGATTCTATGCTATGTTGATTACCAGATGATCAGCAGAATCGAGTATGTGCACACAAAGAACTTCATCCACAGAGACATAAAGCCAGATAACTTCCTCATGGGCATCGGACGACACTGTAACAAGGTAGGATGGCACAATTTTTGTTGTTGCAATTCCAAACCTCATCTTTTTAGTGAATACGAATTGGTGCTTGATACATTTACTTACTCCCAGACAATTAATTTACAAATCTGCAGGCTCACTTATCTATTCACGTAAAGCTCAGTTGTATAGCAATTGATTACAGTGACTAGAACCATTAATAATGAATACTATTAATGGATCTATCGTGCATTTCACTGCTGATTAGATACTTTGATGTACTCAGTTGACTTAAACATGCACTTCCTCTACAAATCAATCAATTAAATGTGCAAATAGACCAAATGAATGGACAAGAGAATTTAACATTGGAAAGAGGCACACAAATGGGAAACTAAGTAGTTATTCACTTTAGTTTTTTAATTCTAATCTTACTCAATTGACCCAACCTATATTGCTCTTTTAAATACTTCTGCCCTTTGTGTACCTAGTTGATATGGATTGTTGTCCTTTTTGCTGATGGATTAAATTCATCAACCTAGGGCGAAGGGTCAAGCTATGTAAGCATTAATAATTCTTAGAGGCCTGTGAAGATATTATTTGTTAATATAAATTAGATTAATTATAGATATTAATTAAAGGGCTAGACCTGTAAATATGTAAAGGGTAAAGGGGGCATTTAGCAGACGCTTTTGTCCAAAGCAACTTACAATCGGTACATTTGTGGGGTTCGACATGTGGACAGTTGGAGGAGGAGGGGGATCAAGGGGATCGAACCGCCGACCCTACGGTTAGTGGACGACCCGCTGTGTCCACCCGCTCTACCCACTGAGCTACAGCCGCCCCTATGTAATATGTATTTTCATAAGTTAATGAAGTCCAAATTAAATCCCAACTGGCCTTTTTCCAAAATGTTATACAATTATTTGTTCTTCCCATCCCACAGTAAAGCATACATTTTTGTTTTCATTATTGCTTTGATTTGTGTGATTTGGTCAAAGATACGCTCACGTTGCCTGAAAATAATGAATACCCTGTACTTCAAAATTGTGAGCCCTTGCAGACAGGCAACATTTGGCTACGCTAAAGCATGTCATGTATGAACATTAGTTGCAACCCTTTTTTTACTTGGATCACACTGATATGAAATATATTGGTTTAGTAATCATTGATGAATCCCAAGCTACATTATTTTGAGGTGTTCTTCCAGCGTAATGTCTACTTGATTTGGGTCCATATTTGGACATACAGAAAATCAATTCCTTGGCCGTTTTGTCAGTAGATTGAAGAATAAAGATCTATGCCTTGGTTCCTAGTAAAGTTTGTGCTGGGCATGCACATTCTGTGGTGGTGTTCAGTGTTCTGTCTGAGCTCTTCAGACTTGCAAATGTCCCCTGGTTATCAGCTCCCACTACTGTGTTACTTTCTCCTTTTGTTACGCCTCTTTCTGTTGCACTGGAATTGAAGGAGAATGCTAATCTGATATTTTTAGCCTTAAAAATAAATATAGTCAGTGTTCTCATGTCCCTCCAGAATAGTTTGGTGTTATTATGAAACACCAGCGCTGCTGTTCTGTGTTTTTGTACCTATCTTGATAACTTCTGAATAACTTTAAAGGAGTCCCTCCATGTCATTTTTGAATGGGGAAATACAGATGTTAATAAGTAATGTTTTCTTGATGAAGTTCTAAAGAAACAACAGTACAGAACATGTTGAAAGAGCTTTAGGTTGGGGCATAGTGATGCATACCCCTGCCCTTTTTGTAGATGCCACTTGCTGTAAGTTACATTTTTTAGTTCCTCTCAGCATTTACTTCTCAATTAGGTACCTTTTATGTGACACTAGTTGAAAGGGAAACAAATGTAGATGCATCGATTGTACTCATGTTCATTTCAGTTTGTGCATCTTGGCACTGCAGGTGGCATAATCTCTTTTGCAGTTGTAATTCCAAACCTCGATCTTTCCAGTCAATACATATTGGTGCTTGAGATAAATTGACTATTCTAGCTCAAAGACCATTCCATTTATCAGCTGACTCACCTAGCCGAACAATTCAATAGGCTTGGAGGTGTGTGTGTGTGTGTGTGTGTGTGTGTGCTCTCCAATAACCACAATCCTGGACATTAAAACATTTTCCATTTATTTAGAAGTTGCCCAGCTGAAAGGAAGGGATGGATACATTCCATTCAATATTTTAGCCTGCAGAAAATTGCTAGTAAGTTAATCCAATTAGAAGTTTATCAAAAGAAGCGTACCGTATTCGGAAATATGGTAAAACTGTTCAAACGTTTTCTTTTGATAAATTTGGAATCCATTCAGCACATGAAATCATTATTTGCAAAATGATTCAAGTTCTTTTGATAAATCACACACTTTTCACCTTTGAGATCAATGTAGTCCATTATCTGGCTGTATTGATTACTGAGCTGGCATATAGTTGCTGTAATCCTTGAGTGTCAAATAGGTCTAAGTATTAAACATTGCATATCCAATTGTTATAACAATATTTTATGGAAGATTAGCTGGATGTTGTGCACTTGTCATTCTTGGCCTCTGCCAAAATGTAACTATTTTATTCGCATTGTTCTTCAAAATGCTAATGCGCAATGCTAACTGCAATGGAATTGCCGACTCTAAAACGCAAATAATGCAGGAATTTTGTGAGATTGAAAAATGTTATTGTGTTAAGATTTGCGTCATGTAAAAGTTGAGGCCTGGTACACTGTCTCCTGGGGAAAATTCTCTCAGACCTTAAAGTAAAGGCAGCGGAGTGGGTAAATTAATATCTAGTAATCTTTGAGCCGTACAATTACATAAGTATGTTCATAGCAAGGTCTGTAATGAATCCCTCCCAATTCATTGTGATTAAGAGAACAAGAATTCTCATTTAGAACTTAAGATTTACACTGTAAACACCAAATTGTTTGAAGACCCACTACAATTGTAAAAGGTTTGGCCAGGTTGTTAAGACCCCAGGGTAATTGTTGACATTGTCTATGTCCAGTTGTAAATCAAACATGCTTTTTGTCTAACTAGCCTCCTCTCATGCTGTAGACATGTTCACAAATTGGGCAGTTGGATATCAATTGACATCCATTATATCCCAAACGAGTGTTCAGCAGTTCTCATAGCTCTATCTGGGTTTGTCCAACACAAGTGCATACAAACTTCCTGACTCGGTAGCTTTCTCCAATAGTGCCTTTAAGCTTTTTAGTCAACAAGATGCAATTGTTTCTACTCGCCACTGCACATGTTTACAGAAGGATACTGAAGTGCGCTATCTATGCATTCTGTGCTAAGATAGTGGCTCCCTAATAGGCAGTCAAATGTAGATATATATTTATTTTTTTTTCCTGATCGGAACATAGCATTAGCATTCTGTGATTACACACACTTGCGCATGCTCATGGACTTAAAGACTCAGAAGCAAGCAGTTAGAATTCTTGACTGTTAAATTTCCTGGTAATGAGCATGGTTGTGGCTCTTGTATTGCTTTGACCCACCGGTTGCAATGGACTGGATCACTGGGGGATTTGTTCGTTGGTGGCCACTATTGGAAAAAGCCACATTGCCAGGGTAGTTTGTATGCACTTTCCCGCATTGGACAAAACGGCTCTGGCAGCTGCTAAACATTAATTTTGGATGAAGTAGATTTACATTTTTTGCCCAATTTCAGAATTCATCTACACCACAAGAGGTGAGTTTAACAAAAATCTGGGCGGTTTTACATCTGGTCATGAACGATGTCACCAACAAACCTGGGGTTATTTATTTAATTACAAACCGGCCAAATCCTTTAACAGTGGATGTATGTTTGTATGTTAAACATTGAAGATCAAACTTGTTCTGTTTTTAGAACCGTGGTTGGAACAGTTTTGCTTGGTAAAAGACAATGATGGGTCATTAAACCTTACTGGGTCAAGTAGTGCCAACACATGAGCATTCTTTGTTGTGCATCAAACTAGCTATTCAGAACACTCCAAACCTTAAATTAAACTTTTGACATTTTACTGTAGCTAAAAGTCTATTCAAAGTGCTTTTTCTTTTTTGGATATGTGATACCCATTCAGCTTGAGATGAAAAAGCTTATTTACCCACTTTATTTCACTGGTTTACAGAATTAAGACCTGCTTCAGCCAAGTTAAGTTCCTGTTTTCCCTGAAATTCTTCTACAAACACAATTCTTTTTTTTTTTTTCTCCATGAAGTATGATTATTTATTGTTGCATATGTTACTGTAACTATTTTTTTTTTTTAGCTAATATGGCACAATTTTTAATTTTGTTCTTGTAAGACAATAGGCAGCAAGAAGAAATAGTCGTATTTCAATGAGAAATGCGAGCAAAAATTGATGGCTTTTACATATTTATATGCTAGTAGTGGAGACTTGACCGCCATGGGCTCTCTCCCTCTTCCTGCTCTGTCCCATCTATTACTAACTCCCTTTTGCTCTTTTTGGAGCCGTGGTGTTGCCTGTCTGCGCTGGCCTTCTCCGGGGATTGTTGTCTGCCTATTAGATTTAGAATTAGTATGAGTTGACCTTGCACTTCAGTTTTATTGGGCAAACTTGACATACTTCATCAAACAAGGATAGTCCTCGTCTTTGTTGAATATCAGTTTTCTGCCCAAAGACACTTCACACAATGGGAACATCAATACCTGTGCCCCAATGACTTGACTCGAAACCACATTTTGTTGACATGATAATTTGCCCATTTAGCATGCGGCCAAAACCGAAGTGCTAGTTTTACCCATACTAAATCTTATTGAAGGTGGTTAGAGCCTGTGTGTTGTTGACCCCTACCCCTCTACTGTCTGCCCTAGTGTTTAGACTCTTCAGTGGGGAAGAGGAAACGAAGCTTGGCTGTTAGCTCTGCTCAGGATCCATCTTTCTCAGGATTAAACCAGGTGTGACTTTTTACCACAACACTAGCCCTCACCACACCAGTTGACGCTTCGCTACCATACAGTACTGTAAAATGTGAGGGTTACTGGCACCATGACTTGACTTGTTTTCACATTACCAGAATATTGTGTACGGTCGTTAGCAGAATGGATATTTTTTCCATTTCTTCCCTTACCATCTGGAATCTAGAGTTTCGAACTCTTTCAAACTATCTTTAAAACCACCAGTTAAGGAAACTATAACAGATAGTTTCTTTCGGAAAGTTGTTTGTCAGACAAATCACAGATCTTTAATTAGAAATCCAATTTCAGTTGCTTTGCAGGTCTCTAAATCAAGAATTACATGATGCAAGAATTTGAGATACATAGTCACATCTGTATAGGTTAATCTTTTACCTAAATATAATTCTCGTTAGTATGGTAATGTTTTCAATGTATTACTTATGTAATGATAATATATCCTAATATAATATACATACCCCACTTCCACTGGGAAACAGGAAAGTTGAAGAGTTGTCTGCGCAATAAGGGCAACAGGGCTTTGGATCTTGCCTACCACTTGTATTTTTTTGATGCTCACTGTCAATATTGTGCTTATTAAAAAAACATTTTTTAAGTGAACAGATTTTGGTTTTTAGCAATACTCATGTGAGCAGGGGTTATACTATTCACCACTATTAACCAATCAATGATGAGTTGCTCCCTCCACAACTTGCATTGTTTGTACATTTTGTACCTGGTCAAGATGGCTTAAACCAGAACTGGTTCTGCAGAACAGTGCTTTTTAGTCGGCTGTCGAGTTCTACAGAATGGGTCGGCAATGACCATGCACGGTGGGATGAATGTGTATGTATTGTCCAATTGGCTAACTATTTTTGCAATAAATCACCTTTTGGATGTGCCAATGTATACAATAACTTTACAATTGTATGATTCTATAGGTAACCAACAGCTAAGAATACAGTCAATACATATAGGACTAATCCACGTCAGGAATGACATTTTCTTTAACTATGTTGTACATAAACATGCTCCTCTGTCCCTCAATATTTCTAGTGTTGGGGTGATAAGTGATTTAATAGAATTTTCAAACAAGCAATCTGATACTGTTAAAATCATTCACACTGATTATTTCATTAGCACCGAGTAGCTCGGGTAGCGAGATTCCTTCGCAACACAGTAGGGTAATCTCCTGCCTATGTCATCAAACATCTAGTGGACAGTGGTATCTACAAAAATGCTCAATATGAGTGGGGATGTTACAGGCAGGTAAATGGAGCATTTGCAAAAGTGTTAGACTTATGTGTAGTGTAGACCTATTTTTGCCCGCAAAAAAACGTGTCATGAGTGTTTTCAATGTTCCTCTTTGCCAAATGTGTGCATGTGCTGAAAAATTAATTTAGCCTTATCTTCTCTTTCAAGCTTCTTTTGACATAACTCAAAGAGAAAGTGAAAACGCTATCTCATGCACACATTCGTCATAGCACAAGATTGAAAATATCCAGTGTTTTGCAGTTAATAAAATCTTAAAAGTAACATTTTGAAGACTTATTCAAAAAATCTGTGTACCCGTGTGTACTACCATGGATTAAAGCAAGAAGAAAGAAATGGAGTCATATCTGAATGGTGAACGGAAAACGCTGATGAAATACGAAGAGGTATTCATTTTTGTTGGTTAGCTTGCACTGATGTTTATTCAAGGAAACTTGTTTTAAACATGGTAATGTTGTCAGGGTTACTGAAATAAGACTGCCATTGAGGTAAAACACAATTCAATTAATGTTTTTGCGTGTCTGCCAACCAGCTTGTGAACTAAGTTACCGTAACACGCCCCTCCCCTCCTCCATTCTCAAATTATTTTAAGTAGTGTTTGAATTCCATCTGAAACTGTAGATGCACTTGCACTTTTAGGCAAAACAGATCTGCGGAGTGTAGGCATTTTTAAAATCACAATTTTGCGGTTCAACCATTTCACAAACCGCAGGAAAGTAAAAATGCGAATTAATCAATTGAATCAAAAGAATCGCCGTGGGTCTTACCCATGGGTGAGACCCTCAGCTCAGCCTCCTTCCTAGAACTCTAAGCCCCAAATTTTTACATTTTTTGCTCATGTGGTTGGAATCCAAGCTGAAACTGGATTAGTTACACTAACAAAAACATTGTCACTATTACACTAAAGCTGGCAGTACACTTGACACAAAATGGCACAGAAATAACTTGCACAACATGCTGGTGAGACTATGGGTGGGCGATGAGACCTCCTATAAGATTAAATAGGTAATAACGTATTTGTGCGTCACCTTGCATATCGAGTGCCTTGATTATGCCACATGATTAAAATGATCATGAAGCTGAATGGGACTGTATGCATGCGAAAATCGGGTATCTTTCGTAGTCATTAAACATGTTGTGGGAAGTGGTGGAGGTTACGGCTTATTTACCTTTCTAAACAGTTCTTATTTCATCCATAGTGGCTAATACATTCATTGACCTACAATTATCGCTATCTGTTATATGTATGGATCATTTCTCTCAGCAGCTGGCACTACAAGTCAATGTTGCAGTACGTGAATATACGTAGCTTTTTATAATGACTGTAGTTGTATTGCAAAAGTTGGTTTGGGTACCAACTTTCTCCAAAAGACGGACTACTTTTAGTTATTGAACAGGGAAACGACCAAGACCTAATGTCTCCAAAACATGACTGTATTGTAGAACACTCCAAATACACGCCCACTAATCATAACCCCCTTCATCCACAAAATGCCATTCGCTACACTATTTTACACTTGGAATAAAAAGTGATACTCCATTATAATGGAATCCTCTTGGTAACTTGATGGAGCTTGTCAGTAACACACTGATGGCCTTGACTGTCAAGGGGAAGGGAGGCACTGAATCTTTAGTGGAAGATTTAAGTCGTAGACGTGGCTCAAATTTGCTTTTCACTTTCGTCTACCTTTTGCTAATTAACTCTAAACTGGTTCCAGTTCATGGAGAGCAGTTGACATGGGACAGGGTTTTCTGTTCGGACATTTTGTATTTATGTTAAAGTATAAAGTTATGTTTTTCATATAATCTTGGTAATGTTTGAGCTAAAATGTCTGTTTGCTGCTTTCATTTACAAAAGACCAGCATTTTCTTTAGGTTGGCTTATCCAAGTGACTGTTCAACATCTTTTTTTATGGAAGCTACAGGATGTCATAAAAAATTGACATTGTCATAATAATTACTACACTACTACTACTACAATCACTGCAGAAATATGATTTGACATGACTGCACTGAGGTGAGATTTGATTTATCATTTCAGTAAGCTGATTCATAAAATGGGAATTGGCGTTAGTCAGTTGTAAGAATTGTTCTTGTTGGCTTGTAAGGTTTTCCATTAAATCAGTCAGTTTACTGTTTCATATATTGTCAATGCTAGTGGTGTCACAAACCACACAGTTGGTTGTTTAATTTTAAAAGAATAAACCGATGATGGTGGCCATAGCAGATTTCTTAATGCAGCCTGGAGATTGATGATTTGGTATGAATACTTTGTGTGTATATGATATACTTGTATGATTGGCACACAACATTGCAGTACCAAAAACATTGTAGCCTAATCGTTCTGGGCTTTTACTAAGTAGTAAGTACAGCCTACCTTCTAATGACCGAAGGGACATAACTGGCATTTGTTGAACAATTGGTGATTTTATGAACAATCATTTTCTATGTTAGCGTTGCAATCAAAGTATCCATCTTTAGGTTTTAGTCCAATCATTTGTAGGTAGCCTCTCAGAGCCAATCAAGCATTCTGCAATTTCATATATATATGTCAATATTTGGTTATCAAAATTTACTGTCTGCCAACCTATGTTCAAGGGCTTTTGGAGAAACAAAACTAGTCACTTTAGGGAGAGATAGTCCATCCCACATTTGGGGGATATATTTTGTGTGCGATTATTATTTCTAGGCTTGACTGGTACTTGTGGTGGCGCCATAGATAATGACATAGACACACACACATAGGCATCAGTACAGACAAAAAAAGACATGTTAATAAAATGTAACTCAAACAGTTAACTTTATCCAAGTGCTTGTAGCCAATACACTTGTGTGTTCCCCATGCTGTTGACGGCTGGGGAATATGTGTCACAGGCGGAAATTCATAAAATATAGGATCACATCTTGGAATGAACCATCCTGCAACATTTGCCGGACTTGGCTGCAACACACCAGCACTCAAGAGGTCAAACTTCAGGCTAGGAGCAACAGTTGAAAGTCTGAGGCCTTGGCGAGAGAAGGGAAGTACCAACGTGACTATTTGCTTTGTATTCACACACATTTTATTCATTTTGATAATGCATGGCTAATTTAGACAATACACTTGACAAATGTAATCTCAAGTTGCTTCTTGCATTTGTTGGCTAAATCAGCATTTATCAAGGCACATGTCAGTTACGATCAAAACTAATAAGTCACCCGATGTGGCCTATTAAGTCTGGCAAGTTTAGTAGATATTATGCCCCAGACAGAACTACTGTAGTGTTTTTCATTTGAGGGATTACACAAGTTAAGGCCTACATTATTTAGTAGATGAGCATTATATTGATAACAATTACATTAACCTTTTTAATATCATCATTTGAAGGAAAAAATTACACCGATGATGCAGTTGAGAACTCTGCTCGTATAGCAATGTGTGAACACAAGAACAAACAAGAACTTTCCGCATAATCAAAGGGCAATGTAGTTGGAGTGCTTCGCAAGTTTGCGGCCCCAGGGCTTCTCTGAAGCAGCCAGCAGTGAGATTGAATAATGGCACTCACTTGCATAATCATATTTGCAAATAACTGCCATTTTTAATAATCAAAAATTCATGATTTAGGAGCAATTGTATCTATAACATGACTATAAAGGTACATTTGAAGGTAGACCAAACTAGCACACTGCGCTGATATATGGCCAACTTTTGGTAGTGGTTTGGTGTTGTTCCCTCAAACTGAGAAATGATTACCAAAAATTAGGTGGAAGAATAATGAAAAGATGAAGACACAGAATAACAATTGTGAGGCTTGCAACTAATGATAATTTTTATAATGACTAAGACTGAGCAGTCATGAAAGGTAGTCACAGCCCACATACCGTCAGTGACCGCCCCTTTCAAGCAATTCATAGAGGCACGCCCTAGCACGCAGGCACACCAACACAGACAATGGTATAATGGAAGATGCTGTTTATGCGTGATTCTTCTGCCCTCTATAGGCCAAGTGGTGCATTACGCTGAGATGAATTATTTTAATTGACACTGACATCATGGAATGTGATATGAACACAATTTGTACATTTGTACATGTTAAGGGAGGTGCACTCTATGTGCATGACAAGTTCCAAGTTTCAAGCACCTTCTGAAGCAGAATTGTGATTGATGTTTGCTGATACTATATTTAGATTTTGCCACAAGTCTGCCATTTTATGCAATACAAATTCACCACCACAGATAATGTGTTCCAAATTGTGTGTAATTTGGTGCAGTGGTTATTTAGAAGAAATTCTTACTGTTCAGCTAAAAACAGACCGACATTATGGGCAAAAATGTGACTGTACACCAAGTTTCAGAATTTGTTAATCATTCTGGGCGGCGGGGCTGAACATTTAACTTTGACTGAATTATAGCACCACCTATGGGCTAAATGGTCCCAGATTTTTTGGGGACCTGCTCTTCTGGGATACATATTTTGCTAATTGTTTACCAGTGCACTGCAGATATATGGCCAGTTAAAAATTAAATGTATAATTCAATCAGAAATTGTATAGTTTCACTATGAATAATAATACCACCTAAACCTCAGTAAAACCAATTGGTATCCAGATACGACAGACACCGAGTAACAATATTGTGGCTTCTATGCAACCACACTGAATAAGTGAACGTAGCTTGTACATGACTAGTAGTTGCTTTCAAGAATATGCATGAGGAAATGATCAGGTAAAGATATAATTAATAACTAGGACTGCTAGCTGTCACAAAGCTTTTTCACAACCCACACGCATGACCCTACCCTAGTGCCTGCCCTTTCTCAGCAATTCACTCAGGGCTAATGGGATAAGTCTTCAATGTTTTACTATACATGCCGTTGATGGGTCATTTTGCACCCCCTTCAGGCAAGTGGTCCCTACCACTTAATTGACACTTGTCGTCGATTGTGCTAACACACAACATGAAAGAAGCAGAGTACACTATATTTTGTAAAACTGCTTTAGATTAAACCTAAACACAACTATGCCTCCCAACAGCCAGGTCATTGTTCCTCAGCAGTTTTTTTAACTCCTAAAAATGCTTGCACACACATACATGGTTTAAGAGTAGTTGCAGCTTATGTGCCTAACGTTGTGGTATCTAACTGAGCAATTATTGTAATCGCCACTGTGATGTCATCATTTGAGCTATATACATAAAACTTGCTGACACGTTAAGGGAGATGTCCTCTACGTGCATGTCAAGATTCCTGTTCCTTGCACCTTCTGAGGCATACTTGTGATAAAATAATGTTCGCTAACTACCGTATTCTGATTTTAGCACAACTTGTTTTTTGACACATCCATAGAATGTGAACGAGTGTCTCATTTGTCCCAGTGGTTCATTTTTTAAGTTCTCCAAAAACGTTCGCTGTACAGAGAAATGTATCCAGGTGACCATGGGTGCAAACAGCAAAATGTTCAGCATGTGAAATAAGGCCTGTATACCAGGTTTCTGACGTTTTCCTACATGGGTGGGGTGTGGTTGTCTGACTTTGGCGTCATCTCACTCATAAGGGGACTCATAAGGGGAATTGCGGTCAAACTTTTTGGAGACCTGCTCTTCCAGGATACATACTGTATATGGTGAACAAATTTGAAAACTTTTATGCAGTCCCAGGCTTAGATATGGGCTCCTAAATTATTATTCCTACAATAACAATGGGTATCCACAGGTACTCTGAATACGTAATAATTACTTTTTAAGAATATGCCGTAAAAAGTGTCTTCTTATCCACCGTCACAATAAAGAGCTGGTTAGCTCCTATGCCGTTGATTAAATGGGAAATCCTCATTAATGCTCATTCACTCTGGACTGCTTATGCTCTATTGCACCCCTGAGGCTTCACATTCAGCAAAGTGGCGTTTGTTCTAATGCCAAGGCTTTGTATCGCACAACATAATTGCAAATGTGCACTCAGTTTAGCCTTTTTCATGTCCTCTATATTAAAATGGGTTCATCAACCACCAACATTGCTAGTTTAAGTGTGCCACCTCAATGCATGATTACACCAAATATTTTTGGCCCAGTGGCTGAATACACAAAATATTTTCTTCCCAGTGGCTATGTTCTAAGGCAGTGGTTCTCAACTGGTCTGGCTTCGGGACCCACCATCACCCCTTAATGACAAGCCGCGACCCAAATCAAGGAAAATTAAAATGTATTTAACATATCATAACACTTCAGTAACTGTACTGTTAGACTATTCAGCCACCTATTCAGGCAATAAAAGATACACGGCACTCTGCTGCATGAAAAATCCTCTTCAAAATAAAAGCACTGGATTTCTTTCGTTACCTTTTTTTTTTTTTTTTTTTTTTTTGCCCGGACAAAGGCCCGCTGAAAACGGCTCCGTGACCCATGAAGTCACTATTATAGTGTTAATGATTACGATGTGCACTCATGAGACTAGATATTGGGGAAAACTGCATGTAACATACATTAGACCATTAGACCAGGTGTTATCTCATTTACATTTAGGGCATTTAGCAGATACTTTTGTCCAAAGTGACTTACAATAAGTACATTTGTCAGAAGAAGATGAAACACTTAATTGCTGTTAATAAAATGGTCCATGGTTATGGCCCTCTTCTTGGTTTAATTTAGCTAGTATTTGTCTTTGAGTATGACCATTATAAAGAGTGACTAATGTGCCACAGTGTTATACGTGGAGGTTAACCCTCTTGGAATTAGCCTTCAATATTATGACGGAACTCCCAGATTGAGCTCCGCACATCCACACACGTGGCATTGACATACCCTCTCCTTTGTTTAGTTGGGAATGGGATCACTGGTAGGGGTGCTTAAGAGCAACACACACACACATACTGGTTTCTTGTGTAAAATCAGGTTTCAGAGAGTTCTAGCAGGAATGCATGGAACGGCATATACTATCTATAGCCAGCTCAGTCTGTTGAAACTATATTTAGCTTTTTAGAGTCCTACATGCTTTTTCGAAAATGGGGTACTAAGTAGCTGAAAGGTGATATAAATGTTCCAATGTAAATGTTATGTTGTATACATTTTGTATAAATAATCAATGCTTACTATAACTTGGTTGCTGGATTCACTCACTTATTTCTAACTATTCCTTACCACCACCAAGAGGAGGACTGCTGGTCAGTCGAGATTCAGCAGCTCATTACATTTTTATTAAACCCTCTTCACCCATCTCAACCCTTACTTTGTGTCAGGTTAGGGTTGAGTTGAAAATAATCTACATGAAACACATTTTAGTATTTCTGACAGTCATTCTAATGTCAAACCCTTTTCTACTTACAATGTTTAACTGTCCAGTACTGTTTGACTTCTGTTACAGCTATTCCTCATTGACTTTGGGCTGGCTAAAAAGTACAGAGACAACCGAACAAGGCAACACATCCCCTACAGAGAAGACAAGAACCTGACGGGCACGGCGCGCTATGCCTCCATCAATGCACATCTTGGAATTGAACAGAGGTTTGGTTGCACAAACAGACATAACTTTTTATGCTGATCGTTGCATGTTATCATGTATTGCTAGAAATATTGATATTGAACTGCTTCATGGATATGCGTGTTTGTTTGTTTTTTTACAGTCGCCGTGATGACATGGAGTCGCTAGGCTACGTGCTGATGTACTTCAACAGAACCAGTCTGCCATGGCAGGGATTAAAGGTAGAAGACTATGTGATATTAGGCTTGTTTTATGCATACAGTATCTTACCATTGATGAGCTTGATAACGTGACTTAAACTAACTGTATAATGCATGTGACTCCATTTGAATATCTACAATTGAACATGGTTTTTTGTGATGAACTGTACTGTTGATGTCGCCTACATGTTCCTCAGGCTGCAACCAAGAAGCAGAAGTACGAGAAGATCTCTGAAAAGAAAATGTCGACCCCTGTAGAAATTCTCTGCAAGGTGAATGCAACTCCAATTTATCATTGCTGGAGACTGTGGCTGTTGGATTTTGTCTTTGGGAAACGTCATTGGGCTTAATTCTTGAATGTTTATTGTGTGTTAAGGGTTTCCCGGCAGAGTTTGCCATGTATTTGAACTACTGTCGTGGTCTGCGTTTTGAAGAGGCCCCAGACTACATGTACCTTCGCCAACTTTTCCGCATCTTGTTCAGGTATTGTCACACGAACAAAGACTAAATGTTTCACTGAAACCGCACATCCTGCTTGCCGTGTGTGAACCTTCCAGGAGTGTTATGACACTTGTATGTCCATACTGTCTGCATGATGGACCTGAAGCTGTTCATGGCAAATACACTGATTTCTAGGTTACTAAATTAGATACTTTATTATTCAATATTTTTTTCGATTACTTTTGATCCATGAAATATAATTTACATCTGCTGCAGGTGTTCCGATTATATAGCCTAAATGTCTTCCAAAACTGAAAACCGATGTGATTTGAACCACTGAAACATCCTGGTTTTATTTCAAGCATGGTTTTGCAATGATCATTTTGACTATTTGTAAATATGTACCGACTGTGATTCGTAATTGATCATCATCGCTTATCACTTGAATAGACATTGAGCTGCACACAAAACATTACAACAGAACCATGTTTTTATATTGTAAACTCAATGCAGGATGTGTGTTTTGGTCTTTAAATTGTTGTCTGTGTACCACCGTTGTTATACCGCAGTTGTAAAGTCTAGATGGTGTTGAACTGGACTGTGTGGCTGTGCTTTGTGCAGGACACTGAACCACCAGTATGACTACACATTCGACTGGACGATGCTGAAGCAGAAAGCAGCCCAGCAGGCCGCCTCCTCCGGGGGCCAAGGCCAGCAGGCACAAACCCCCACAGGCAAGCAATCTGATAAACCCAAGCCTAACATGAAAGGTTAGTAGCCATCAGCCAAGTGACGTGGTTCATTTCCTTCATTTATATTTTTGAGGCACACTGTGTGCGTGTGTCATACTCTATACCGACTAGAAGTGCAGTAGAAAGTAGGAAAGCCCTATGTATCCATAAAAGATAAACAGAACTGTATCAAGTTCTTCCAACACAATTCCCTGTCCTGCCCAAGCAAAGACGTCCTTGGAGAATGTGACTACTAACTTTGCCATTCTAATAAACCCTTTCTTGTAGGACATTGCCTTTATACTGTTATAATATATATGATTATATTACAATATATTATACACCTATGAAATCTCCCCACATTTGTATGTTAACAATTTATTCTGCTTTGAATTTCCCTTTCTTGTTGTGCTGTAACAGACATTATTAGTCTTTAAATTATGTTTTTACGAATCAATAATTGCTCAGTGCCTTTCAGATACTTTTCCAGACAGTCATGATGCTACAGTAAGGTTCAGGTTGACAGTGGAAAAGTGTCATAAATGTACCAAAAAGTCTGGTGATGGTGAAATTAGAATGTTCATGTCATTAAACAGCATGTAGTTTTTATCTTGAACATTGATGGAAGAAAAGGTGATCCTTTACACAAATCATCTTTTCAACTTCTATATGCAAGTACTTTTCTTTCAGTGCACAACATATTCCGGTATGGGTGCGTGCTTGTAGCATTTTGAAGTTGTATGATTAGGCTTTTGAAATTTTACAAGAATTAAGTGAACATACAACATTTATTGATCATTTTAAACATGTTCTAGGTAGTTAGTATTTGTATGGTGGATGGGCTGTCATGTTATACCTGAAAAGAGTCAAAATAGTGAAAAATAATCATGCATATGGGAAGCACAAAGAGCAGTGACATTTTTTCTGGATCAAAATGATTTGGAGACATCTTATCACTTGGTGTGTCCCAACCTAAACAACTGCACAACATTTCAAAGCATTGTAGAATGCTGATCTACTGCAGTGCTCACTGAAAGTGGTTTTGTTACTTCTGGATTGAAATGTCCACTTTTTCTGCCTCCCATTTTATGTTTGTATGTAAATGACCAACGATGCCACTTGGGATCATGTTGTCATGATGCAACTTGGTGAATGTTTGTTGTGTTTCCCCTGTAGGTTTCTAAGCGCGTTCCTCTCCAGGAGTGGAGCAGCAGAGGGGCCTCCACAGTAGCACCATAATCATTGGCGACTAGGACCACCCCTCGCTCAGAGCGCTTTTCTTTTCTCCCCACCGCCACCACCACCAACAAACAAACTTTCTCCTTCCGTAATTACTATGTATGTAATGGATATATAGATATACAAATGCCTCTGTTGGCAGCAATATCTATATATTGGTATGTATATAATATTCTCCACTTTGAAGAAAGAAAATAAATTAAAGCTTTTTGTTGGACGTGGAGGCTGTAACATCATCTACCCTACCCTTCTACCTTCCCCACGACCCATTATCCTTCCTGCAATTTTTTTTTTGGTTTCTTGGGTAACAATAGTTGAACAATTTAATTGTCTCTTGTAGTCCTTCCCCTCCTTCCAGTGACAATGTGTAGAAAATTGATAACCCCCACCCCCTTGTGTGCCCCTTTTTGTTTTATACCCGCCTCAGTGACATTCATAAAACATTAAGTCAACCTTCTTATTTTTTTGTTTGAAATGAATGAATGATGGAATCCTGGTTATTTACTTTACTTAAAATGTTGGAGTTCTATTTCTTTTTTCCATTCTCTATTTTTATTTTCTATGGTGATTAGGAGTGTGCCTGTTGAACCTGAGCAGCTGTTAATGTTTCAGCTGAAGGCAACAGTCTATAATAGAGTAACACTCTGGTTCTCTCCTTTCTCTTGTAAGAGTTCTGCATTATTATTGAATCTGTTGATACACCTATGGTCTTCTAAATGCCAATAAAAAATGTAAAAAAAACAAACAAACAGAAAGCCCTACTTGTATCAATTAAATTAACTAAAGATTTGATGTCAGTGCACGGATCTAATAATTATTTACCCAATTAGGACTAAAGGACTCAAAATATTGTATGAGAAAAGGTCCTTGTGGAACTGAGGCCCAGCAAATTGGATCCAAATCATCTCCCCATCACCACATTTTGATTATTTGCCATTTTGCTTTATGTCCAAAGTACATGGTTTGTTCAAGCTTTGTTGTTTTCGGAGGGTGCCTTTTCCTGGCACCCCGTCTTGGTTAAGATATTCTTCCATAACTGACATGCGAGAGTGAGGGGAATAACAGGATGTTTTTGAATATACTTTTTATTTATTTTAAGTATGATTGGTAACACTTAACATGTAAGATTTGTGTGTGATATTTGTGTGTTCTGCCTTTTTTAAGTACCTATGTTTAGCATGTGAAACGATTTCACTATGAATTACTAAACACTGGCCGATAAACCATGACTCCTAACATAACTAACATTCAAATACTCGTATGATTCCAAAATGGTTGCCATCATTGTGAGGTGACGTCACAATGTACACGCGCAATATTGCTGCGTTAGATTATGATTGGGTGTGAAAAGTCTCCGACCTACGTGCATTTCAGCTAGTTGGAAAAGCATGGACGCTTACGCAAAACTTGATCAACATAGCTCACGTATTAACTGTATACTTAAACTAGCATACTAAGTCAATAGTTCGTTAATATTATTGGCCGTTTCGACTAAAACCATACTAAGTTGAACATGCACTCACCGACCACTTTCTTTGGCACACCTGTCCAGCTGCTTGTTAACGCAAATGTATAATCAGCCAATCACATGGCATTTATGCATGTAGACATGAAGACGGCTGCAGTTCAAACCAAGCTTCAGCATGGGGAAGGAAGCTGATCTAAGTGACTTTGAACGTGGCATGGTTGTTGGTGCCAGACGGGCTGGTCTGAGTAATGCATAAACTGCTGAGCTACTGGGATTTTCACAGCCATTTCTAAGGTCTACAGAGTGGTCCGAAAAAGAGAAAATACCCAGTGTGGGCAGTTCTGTGGGCGAAAATGCCTTGTTGCTGTCAGAGGTGAATGGCGGACTGGTTCAAGCTAAGATATGCAGAAGAGTATCTCTGAACGCACAACATGTCGAACCTTGGCACAGATGGGCTACAGCAGCAGAAGACCACACTGGGTTCCCCTCCTGACAGCTAAGAACAGGAAACTGAGGCGACAATTCGCACAGGCTCAAAAAAATTGGACAATAGGAGTTTGGAGAAATGTTGCCAGGTCTGATGAGTCTCAATTTCAGCTGTGACATTCAGATGGTAGGGTCAGCATTTGGCGTCAACAACATGAGAGCATGGATCCATCCTTCCTTGTATCAACGGTTCAGGCTGGTGTAATGTGGGGAATATTTTCTAGGCACCTTTTGGGCCCTTTAGTACCAATTAAGTATATTTTAAATGCCACACCCTGATTATTGGTGTTGACCATATCCATCCCTTTATGACCACAATGTACCCATCTTCTGATGTGGATACTTCAAGCAGGATAATGCGCCATATCACAAAGCTCGAAGCTTCTCAACACTGGTTTCTTGAACATAACAACAACATGACAAGAGTTCACTACTCAAATGACCTCCAGTCACCAGATCTCAATCCAATAGAGCACCCTTGGGATGTGGTGCAACAGAAGATTTGCATCATGGATGTGCAGGCAACAAATCTGCAGCAAGTGCGTGAAGCACTTGCTCAATATGAACCAAACTGAGAAATGTTTTCAGCACCATGTTGAATCTATACCACTCAGGATTAAAGCAGTTCAGAAGGCAAAAGGGGGTCTAGCCAGCTTCTATCAAGGTGTGCCTAATAAATAGGCCGGTGAGCGTGTGTCAATGCGTTTTTTAATTCTTACATTCTTATAAAATGTAGATTTTGTTCTCGTCGTATACGATGTGGTTGACCATGTTGAAAGGATTTTATTTTTCCAAGTAGGAAGTCTTCATTTCCAACGTTAATCAAACACAGTTCAACACTAAACTACTAAACCACTAAACTGTGGCAATTCCCGAGAATTGCCATTCTGGCAAGTCTCAGAATTGGCGGTAAGTTGTATCTCAGGAAATACATACATACACACATACATTACATATATACATTTTGTTGGGAGTTATTGAGAGGACTCGCAGCCTACTGTAACAAACTAAACCAACCCCTAACTTACTAAGAACTAAATAATGACCAAAAAACATTACTTGTACTACCAACATAATAGTGCTTCCAAAATGGAGGCTGTCATTGGGCTGTGGAGATGTCGATTTACAAGCCCTATGACCGCAGAACTGTCCACCACATGTGCATCATGGAGCACGAGGACATCCCCAACCCATTGTGGTGTGTTTATGTATTTTGATTTTTTTTCTGTTTATTTGCAAGTGTGCTGACATATTTGTTCTTCTTTGAGTGGTTACACAAAGAAAGGTCTACATTGTTTAATCAGGTCGGATATAATGGCAACAATGACCTTAACCTTTCAATTATATAATATAAAATAATTAACGAAACGCGCCGTTGAGAGCACTACTCTGCATTTGGGGATGTGTGTCTAATAACACGTATTGTATCTAGTTTGATATAGCCTGTCGCAACAACTACAGTAACTACAACAACTGCATTAATATTATTCACAACGATTAACGGTTCACGCTGTTGGGAACTACTCTGCTTGTATTGCGGTGTGTTTCGACACAATACACACACAGGTAGAACAGTAATATTTCACATAGCCTATCGTGGACGTGAAAAAGGGTTTGAATGATGGTTCTGCAGACCTCTGGTTTCGCCGTCGCATTAATGTGCACACGCCTTCTTCTGCATTACATCTCAGGCATTGGGCGTCCATACTGTATGTGACTGCCAGACATATTAGTTTACTAGTCTACTCCAGCAAGAATGGCGAACTTTGGTAACAACCTAGCAACGGAGACGCATTCAAGCCCACGTTGTAGAATCAGACCGCCAAATTGAGCTACTCCTTTCTATAGATAAATGGGCCTTCCCAAACAGAATAAATACCATTTTCAGAAACACAAGAATATTTAGCAAATATTTCCATTGACGTGTCTTCGCTAGTGGCGCTGTGCGTGAACTAAGAATCGCATCACAACCCTCTTGCGACAGCGATAAAGATGGATTTAGCGGCGGCTGCAGAAACTAATGTATGGGTGGGCCTGAGGGGGATGAGCGGACTGGAGAACACCGTCAGCCGCCAGCATTTTGTTTTTTGTTTTCTTATTACGCAAATAGTTTTACGTGACCCTGTCCACCAAACATTTTGACGACCATGGTCGCGATCTAGGTCAGATGGACGTTGTGTCTTGACGTGACCCATTTTCGACCAACTCCAATTTGGCCGTATGTTCAACAAAATTAGATTCTATGTAAATTATATTTATATTGTAAAATCAACGCCAAACTACGTCGCAGCACAGCGGTCTGATAGACGTCACGTCAGGACGTGACCCAATTCGAACTCCAATTGTGCCGTAGGCCTACTTGGTATAACTCAATTACGTGTATTTAGGCTATGTCTATATTGTAAAACAGTCCCAACAAACATTTTAACAAATCGCTGTCTGGGCGACGTCACGCAGGACGCCACCCATAATCGACAAACAGTAGTTTGGTCGTAAACGTTACTAATCAATACTTAGTTCTGTGGACAATATCTATGTTTTATACCAAAATAAACGCAGCACCAAACATTTAGTTGGGTCAAGGAAAGACTAAGTTAATTGGTTAATTGGACATCATGTTACAACACGACCTATATTCAACCCACAATTGGCAAAATGTTAAAAACATATCTAGCAACATTTTGAGAACGGTTGTGGAAGTCAGATGTCACTTCCAGATTCCACCGATGTATTATCTTGATAGTCTCTCACCTCCCTACTAAGAAAAAAAATAAATAATAATTTGGTAATCAACACACCTACTGTGCGCTCTGGTCTTCAGCCACCACTGCAGGAACATAGAGATTTAATTCAGCAGGACGTTAAAATAGTGGAGAGGCTACTTGTGTGTGTTATTGAACATCAAGTTCAAGTTATATATTAGGATATGACTCTAATATATGTAATTATATGCTAAATGCAGTTGCCTGCCCTGCACACTGTTCTGTCAGTTTGTTGCTGGATCCTGTTCCTGCTCCATTTCCCTCCTCATCACCACGACTGGGGTCACCCTGTCACCCAGCTCACCTCCTCAACCTCTGGTACAGACACTGGCCTTGACAGCTAATAATAATTATGTAGGCCTATTTACTATTTAACTTAAGCACTTTTTCAAACAATATTGTCAACAGTGCGTGTGTGTGTGTGTGTGTGTTGCACCAAATAAGCCTGAAATAATCCCCTTGAACCTGCTTTCTACTTAATTCACACAATACTGCCAACCGTGCCTGATGGTATTCCTCTAATGTCGGCGCCGTGGGTCCTGCCTCATTAGTGGCCACAGCTTGGCCTTACACCATGGAAAACATTTGTATTTGGCACAGTAACCCAAATCCACCGCAAATATTGTTTGCTGTTTATCGCGTAATGTTTTTTCTCTTTACATTTACATTTAGGGCATTTAGCAGATGCTTTTATCCAAAGCGACTTACAATAAGTACATTTGTCAGAAGAAGGTGACACATTTCATTGCTGGTAATACAGTAAGAAAGTCACAAGTTTCAAGCATTTCAATTGCTAGGTTAACCATTGCTAGTATACAACATCTCTGGCTAAGTGCCAAGACCAATTATAGAATGCCAAGACAAAATACAAGAGCATGAGGGTAGGTTTTTTTTTAGGGGGGGTAATGGATGTTATGCAGGGTTCATGTGAATTCTGAACAAGTGAGTCTTGAGTCTCTTCCAGAAGACGGGGAGTGACTCGGCAGTCCTGACATTGGCCGGGAGCTCGTTCCACCACTGTGGTGCCAAAACGGAGAAGAGTTGAGA
>OMKI01014432.1:9219-19327 GCA_900302315.1 Phycis blennoides | reverse complement strand
AAAGAAAAAAAAAAAAAAAAAAGAAAAAAGGGGGGGGGGGGGGGGGGGGGGGGGGATCCCATTAGCATCGACTATTTTTTTTATTCCGTAGCGATACCGTGTGTGCCCGACTGCCACTACCCATGGTGTACCAGCACGCCTCAACAACAGATGCATGGGATTGATAGAAAGAATATTGGCGGGGAAAAAGGATTCTTCAGTGGCGCTCGTTGGTCTTTCCTTATCTGTGGCCGGGTGGAGATAAGCAGATGAACTCAGAACGTACCCACGTGGAGGCCAGCAGAGACACAGGACCACACGGGGACTTGTTTCACACGGCAGAGTGGCGTTTGTGTCAATGGTGTGAATACAATTGGATTAGACTAATGATTAAAAGTCTCTTCACTCGTTTCTTGGCCAGTCTAATAAATACAATGAGCCATTTATCAGATTAATCTTTTAACTGCCGCTTAGACATTATTAAAACAGGGCAAAATGTTTTGGAACTGAAGAAATTAAAGTATAGCCCAAACAGTTGGCCATTCAACATTGTTCTCGAGATGTTCTGTTGCAGTTTGACATAAGAGTTCAAACCATAGAGCTCATAAATAGACTATAGACAGCTAAGCAAACCCAATGGTGTGGTCTGCACATCAATATTTAATTGTAGCTACTTTACCGATAATGGCAGCTTTAATTATTGCTGTGGCCCAATTGAGGAAGTACAATGCCTTGTATTCACATGTAAGCAAAACAAATTCACTTATTCAGTTTACTTTCTGTACACTTTAACCCGCAGACACACTTTAACCCCTTGCAAACAACGAAAGGTAATCAGTGAGTTATTAAGAGATATATCAACAGAACTTGAGTTGTAAAACTGCATTCTGTTCCAATGAATGCACCCATGTCTAGTCTTTTTCATTTAAATCTCTACCGTACTCTCACGAAATACACTTACAAAATAAACTAATACATAAAAACAATATAATCTATAGTCAGTTTCACGTTCCAAATTTCATCCCATGCAGACATGCTTCATAGCAATACATTCGGATTCAATACAATACATCATTCATTCAATACATTCATTTGCATTCAGAATTCGTTATCATGAAAATGACACTGCGGTCCAATCGCTGCAACAGCAACAAACAACCGCCTACCTGACGTGGTTATCGCAGAACTTGGTGAGTTGGGGCTGGTTGAGATGGATCGTCCGCGCCGTGGCATCTATCGGCTCCGCCTGGGAAGTAGTCCCGGACATCTCATCGTCTGCCTTGCGGTAACCAGCGGAAGAGCAAGCGGGTCCTGCACCGTTCGATTGATGAGAAAGAGGCGAGGCTGGGGTAAGTTTGAGTGGGAGACAGAGTAGAGACAGGGACAAGAGGCGTGGTTTACCGTTCAAAAGTGAAAGCACCAATTACTAGAGGGTACTGTATGCTGATGTAAGCTGGCGGTCGATTCAATGACGTTTGTTGCCAACCCTTTCTAAACAGAGCCCCCGGTCTTTCAGCGGATACGCATGTGGCGTCAATGCACACACACTTCTCGCGCAACGCCCACGAGAGCCCTGTATAGAATGAATGTGCTGAAGGGTGCACAATGGCGAACAAACACACTCGTGTCGGTGTAACCAGCAGCAAATCAACTTATATCGTTATTCACTTTCCAATAAAGTGTACATCGAGACAACAATGTACCGCATGTGCATATTCTACAGCTCAAGAACCATTTAGGCGAGATCTAAGACGCTAGTGTGGTGTGGCAGTGTCTCCGCTTGTTCCGTCTCGCAGCAGCTTTATCATTTCTAGCCCACTCCGCTCCCAGAAAGCAGCCGGCAGCATCGCGCGTCGTGATGCCGACGCCGGCCGACGCACGCAATCACCCACGCCGGAGTTTTAAGCCGTGAGTTTTGGTGCTACTGAAAGAGGGACGGCTGCAACTGGAGATGTGATGATGACAGTTTACCCAGCTGGTACGCCGAGCCGGGGTGAGGACAGATGTAGCACGCCGTTCGCCACTCCTCTTCCTCCTCTGCCCTCTGCCGCCTTGGTTAGCTACCCCCGACGCGTCTGCAAGATAGTGGCCCACTGGACTCCACCGTGTCATCTGGTCGTTTTGCCGTTCCGAGACGCTTTTTATTCGGCGCGAATCAATCCTATTCACCATACGATTGATGCTTCACTCACAGATCGTAGTCTAGACAACGGCGGCCCGCTCTACCCAGAGGAACCCCCTATGGAGATCCTTCTACGCTGCGGAGGGAAAAAAGTGGGACCGCATTTAAAGGGCCAGACGCCTCATAGTCTCAAGAATGGCCCTTGTCCAGTCTTGCATACAGAGCTCAAATAACAGTCAAGAGATCGACTTCATCAGATATAAGTTCTGCCGAATTCTCAAAATGCAACAACTATTTTATCTGGCACATCGCAAGTCATCCAAAAACGTATGGCGATGTAAAGAGTGAGTAATACCATTTGTTCTACAAAGTAAATTTCTAAATATTTGTTATGTTAATAAGGTGTAGGCCTAATGTAATTCAGTAGCATGTTTATAATTCATGGGCATCTTGGAAAACGAAAACAATATGAAACTAATTAGGCCTGCTTTTTATAATTCATTATTTATCCAGCCTAGTGTTAGACCAAGGCATATTGAAATGGATATTCATAATGGGACAAAAGCCCCAGGTAAATAACTTCCACAAAACCAACCTCTGTTAGCGCTCTATCTTGTTAGTTAAATGACTATTAGAGCTGAATGTTCAGGTGGAGTAGAGAACCTGGGGTTAAGGGTTCCACAGTCTAACATTAACCTGAATATTAAAACATACAAAAAGGCGTTCAACTTTACAAGACAGGAGACGAGAAGGGGGTCAAAGTCGATCAGAGCAGAACTGATAATGGCAGCGATATCTCTCCATTTCTCCGTCTCCCCGGCTCCCCGGTCTATTAAACGGGCCCCCGCGGCACCGTAGCCATGACGGTAACTCTCAATCACGCTACTCTGCACGGCTAATGGGACTCAGACCAGATAATGCATGGGAGTGCAAATAGCAGCGAGAGTGGCTCAAGGTTAGTGAGGCCAATACCTGACGGTCTGAGATCTGTGAGGTCTGTCAGTCCCTCTGGTACCGTTCAGCCGTCCTCCTGTCTCCACAACATGTATGACCCGAAACCTCAACTTTAGTTCTCAAATGTGATCAGCCGTCTGTTTTCATCTATTATCCCCTTCTTCATGTTCACTCCCCCATCCCTGCCCTTTAACTCACCTCTACTGCCTCTGCTTCTCTCACTCTCTTTTTAAATCCCTCTCGTCATTATTTTTTTAATATTAGCCCTTTCTTTCTCCTGGTGCAGATCAATACTGTCTTCTCAGCAGCCGATCCTGGCTCTCAATTTGTTCCCGGTCCAATCAATGCCTCTGTTACTCATCTCATCTCTGATGGAGTGTGTATGCAGGTGTGTGTGCGTGGGGTACTGGAGAGGGCTAAAGTTAGACCCATCTCACCGCTCTGACCTCACATCCATGCAACGACTCCCACCTGCCTACTTGGTGGTGGCGGCAGCCTAAAGGAAGGACCATTACTTCCTGGGAATCAGCTAAGACCTTTTTTTTTTAGACCTCACCGCCCCAATGCAAGGGAGCTTCCTTGTTCCCTGGTTAATAGCACTGTTACTCTATGACCACTCCATTTACATTTACTATTTACTAGGTAGTCATTTAGCACTTGTGACTTTGAGATTTTAAGTATTTCATCAATGGTTGGGGTTAGGCAACTTCCTCAGGGATGACGAGACGGCAGGCATTGGGGTTTTTAAAACACACACCTTTGGCGGTGTTAAAAAACCCCAAGACTACCACTTAGCCACTCCACAGTGAATGGTCTCTGAACTCTGTCATGCCATTGTGTGAACCCAAGTGACCTTTGCCCTCAAAAACCTGAGAAACACATGTATCGGTGTTACAACTTAACTGGACGCACGCGGGCCTGCTCACACAGTCACATAACCCGAGCCGCTCCGCCCGTCACCTAGTGAATCCATCCCAAGCACCTCGTGTCTTGGGATGAACCCCAACACTCCTGGCCCGGTGCCCACTTCTCATGGCTAAAACGCAGAGTGCACCGGTATCCTGAATAATGGATCATGACAGGCTGCATAATTCATCCACATTCCCCCGTATGGCCAGAGCATATTTCACCAGACACCCTGCTATGCTGGAGCCTGCCGCCAGCCAGAGATTCACTGCCTCTCTCTCTCGCTCGCTCACTCGCTCTGTCAGCGACTATTGTTCTTTGCCCTGTTAGCCACCTGCCAGCATTTAGTTTTTAACAGGTATACAAAATTTCCTTTGAGATTGCTTGCACTTCAAATGGGACCTCTTCAAAATAGCCATGGAAAGACTAGCTCGGAAATGTACCTAAAATCCAAAAGAACACGAATGGTTATGTCATCACGGGGAACTGGTTCGCTTGTCCAGCTGTCCAAGCAGCGGCGTGACTTGTTTTTGTTTTGTTTTGTTTTTTCATTTTAAATTACATTATCCCAAAGCTGTCATAACAGTGTAACTGCAGTCACACTTAACATCTGTGACGTCAATGGACGCGACCGCGAACGCGAACAAACAACTTTGTTACAGCTCTCGGTGCAATGCCCTCACCTCCACCCCGACCACCCCTGCTGTGTGCATGTGTTGGGGCTGTGTTGGGGCTGTGCCTTCATGGATGAGCCCAGCGTGCGGTACAAGAAAGGATTACCTACGGAATGTCGCCTGCTGCCCCGACCCTTATGCCGCACCATGGTCCCAAGCTCCGTGTTTCCAAGGCAACCCCAGAGCAGCCCCCAACACTACCACCACCACCACCACTACTGCTACGTCTACTACTACTATTATACTATTACTACTCCACGGTACAGCCAGCACGGTGTGCTGTGAGGAGAGGGTGCTGCTGCTCAGTGGGTCTGGTTGCTACGACGATGGCGGTAGGAGGAGGGAGGGAGTGGAAACGAAAGCCTCTTAAAAGCTGGGGGGCCACAAGGATGCTAATCCTCCATGTGTCTGCTCTGCAACTTCACCTGCGGCTAATCTCTATGAGGGACAGACCTACAGGTGGATCTCTTCTCACAGGTGGATCTTTTCTCACAATCACACACTTATGCATCGATACAATTTCTGACACGCACACACACAATACTCTGACCCCTCTGCCACACTGTAGGCCTACTTACTGACAGAGAATTTTAAGTGTATCGACACAAACCACAAAATTTGAATTGTGCGTGCCGTGCACACCCTCTTACACACACACTCAAATCTAAGTAATGGGAGACAGCTTCTGTATCCTCTACCCACACCCTGCTTACAGTGAGATGCACACGCATGCAATGCGACTGAAACCATGCTCTACGAAGCCATGCAATGTGCGCATATGCATGTTTAGTATGTTGTGACATGCCCACATTCACATGTCAGTGGCGGCGCGGTAAGACGATCGCCGTGTGATCCGTCTGACTTGATTAATCACTACGACTATGACATAGCACAGCACCAGCGTCCGGTCCGTTCTCTACAAGCACATGCAGACAATGTGCACATGTTCAGTACCGGCGTCATCACATGTCGGCCCTGAAGAGCTACAGGCTCCTCCGGTAGTTTGTGTTCGTTTTTTTAAACATCAGACCAAGAGATGACACACATAACGTCTGAAACCGAAGCCAAAAGCCCTTGACCTTGTAGCTCTTGAGGGTCACGGAGAGGTTAGTGGAGAAGGGGGGTTCTCCATCCAGGCTGCTTTCGGAGGGAGGAGACTCACTTTTATCAAACCGGTCTGTGAGGCGGGCGCGCATGGTAGCAGACTCTGGTAGCTGGCTGGAGTCCTGCCTAATGGTGGTCAACACTAACTGTTCTGTTGGACGCGGAGAGAGAGGCCGTCACGGGAGAGAATGACACACACACACACACGCATATATGCGCACACACACACACACAGACACGCACACAGAAACACGACAGCAGGTCAGAGACACACCTGCGAAGGTACAAACACATACACGCAAACATTATAGAAACAACACCAGTGAGGCTGTAGCCATGCAGTGAAAGGGTTTGTCAGTAAAAAATGCCATTGTGTTTTCCTTGGGGTTTGTATGGTGAAAGTGGGTGTTGTTAGCTAATTGTAGAAATATAGCTGTAGGGAGAATGTATGTAGATAGCATGGATGTGTAACAACAAGGTAGATTGCACTACCAGGAAAAAGCCCTCTCCAAGGTGCTCTTTGCCTTTAAATGTAGCACAACACTGCCCCTCTGTGGCCAGTTTACGTAAATACCTGGAAGAGAGATTTGTGCTGCAGTTTCTCTCCTTCCATTTCCCAAATGGCATCCTCAACAACTTGGCAGCCATGGCAACCAGATCATCCCGAAACAGAAAAGGCCTACGAGGCCCATCCAAACAAGAACCACACCAACACAATGCACTTACACAGACAGGATTTTTTAACATTTTTGCTGACTGAGTGAGCAAAAATGATTTAGATGATGTTATAAGTTGACGCAATGTGTATACTTTTTTTATTATGATAATAACTTATAATAAGCACTTTTTCACCATTAGCATTAGCTTCATGGCAATTGCCATGAAGTGATGTGTGTTTGTATTTGTGTGTGCATGGGAGTGTTTGTGCTTGGAATAGACTGGACGTCACTGAGGGCACGAGGGAAATGTCGCTGTGTGCTAATTGGAGCGAGGAATCAAGAGGTCAACCCACAGGGGGGATTAGCAGGAAGACAGCATGGAGAGCATGGATATAGCTACCTCATATGTTCCACCTCACGGACAAACTACCAGATTAACTTCTCTTCCATCAGTGTTAAGAAACCCGAGTTACAAGTGCCACTGCATGTTTGCTTTCAAATGGAAAGAATAGCAACTGTGCTAAGTATGCTAGCTTTGGTTGCATAGTAAGCAAGCATAAGTAAGCATAGTAGATTGCTCTTTATCTTTCCATGTGTGAGATATAAGAATCATGATGGCTGTATTTACTACTATGGGAAACCACTGCAGAGGACTGGAACAGGGGCGTGTCCAGGGGGGGGCCTGGGGTGGTACATTATTTGTCAGTCAATAGCATTTGAACTTGTCACTCAAAAAACAGGGGTGAGACTGGCTGCATCTGGGACAACAAACTCTATAGCATAAATATGTTGTGTCAAGTTATTTTGTGATGTAAACATTCAGTGCAGAGGTTCAGCGCCCTGAGGCCACCCCTACTCTGGACATGACTGTGGATAGAAGCCACGCCTGTCCAAACAAGGCAGGGAATTGTGTGATTTTAAGGAGCAGCACTCACTGACTGGATGTGAAGGGAAATGAAGCCTGCATCAGTGGGAAATAGACATGTGATTCATTTGTGAATGCATGATACAAACGCCTCAATGTTGTCAAAGAACAGGGTTGTATTCTTAACCCTGATGATAGTGGCCCAGTTGGCGCTCTCATCACTCATGACAATTTGCCACGCATTCTATTTCTGGAAACAGCTAGAGGCAGGCAGCCACTCTGAGTGAGTGAGTGAGTGAGTGAGTGAGTGAGAGAGGCGGACAGAGACAGAGATAGAGACAGAGACAGAGAGAACCCCGGCATTGTGTCCTATGTGCCAGTCGTTCGTTCGCAGAAATGCTGCTCCATCGGGATCCAGGACAATCCAATTGGCTCGCCGTTTGGCCCGTGTACTCATGTAAACAGAAGACCTATCCCAAGGAGAACGCATTCGGAGGCCTAAAGGTTGAGCGGTTCAACCTAGAACAACGTCGAAACGAGTCGGAAAAGTTGTGACACAGGAGTTAATAAATGCCTTCAAAGCTCGGCAGTGTGTTGGCCCGGTTTGCCATGAAAACAGTGATTCGGCATACGGCAGGCCTAATGACGAAACACGCCAGCCATAATATGAATAATAAACAACAACGTTTCTCTAGCAGTGCCAGGGCTATTAGAGAGGTTTGGTATATCTCTGGACACTCCTGTGACCTGTAACCTCTTGTACACGTGGGTTGACGATCATTCTTCAAGGGGTTTAGATGAAGAGCAGTCTTAACAGGTCACGTGGACCTTGTAAGTCGGCTGAGGCGTAACTCGCCAGCTCGCGCCTACATCGTAGTTGTTAAAACCGTACATTGGTTCACATGTAAGCTAGTTTACGGTGTCGGAATGGGAACGTCGCATCCACAATGCTAAGACTGCATGACTTAGCATCCCACACCAGTGTCAAAACACCGAGACTATGTGCTCAACAAAAAAGATATGCCTTCGTGCCGCAGTCAGAACGGTTACCGTTATTTAGATTCCCAGCACACAGGAACCGCGCAGACGAACCACAGCGTCAATGTGCCTCAATATTCACATATATAGGCCCTAGCACACAGAATGGGCTTGTCTGGTTAAATACACACGACACACACACGTTAGACACCACGATGAAATGTCGACATCGATAGAAACACGGCGACATCGCCTACCTCCCTCGCTGTGTATCTTCTTCGACCGGTTGAAATACATCCTGATTTTGATCGGTTCGTAGTCAGGCTTAAATGACAAGGCCGGCGGGGCGATGGCATGCTCACGGCTCACAGACACAGCAGGGCAATGCGGGTCTGGGACGGGCCTGTGGTCGCTGGCGAAGGATCATATTCTCAGTGGGACCGTTTGGGTTGTCAACTGGCGGACAGTCTTTACGGTGGCTCGGTCTCTCGATTAATCACCGGGTGCGCGGACCGGATGACGATGTGTGCGCGCCCCCGACGTCTGCAAAGCTGTTTTGTGTTGACGCGTTAACCTCATGGCCTATTGGCTAATTATGTCTAATAATAATTAGCCAATAATAATACCATGTAAGTATTTTCTTATTAAATAAAAAAAGCCAATTAAATTTTGAAATATCCAACAAACATAAAAATACCACCAGGAGTAACAACAATGTATATTTTATTCCATTGTTAGTGACCAGCAAAGAAAACCCATGTCTTTATTTTATTACATAGTAACATAATACATATTTATTTTTGTTTGAATCTCATCACATTGTAACAGAATACATATTCCAAAAGCATTTTTCTTTTCTCATCTTATTAAATAGGAGCAGAATAAATAGTCACTTCTGTACTGGGTAGACACAAACCCCTCTCCAACTCTGTTGGCCATTCAAAAAATAAAATAAACCAAAACGGTGCTTTCTGAGATCGAATGAGATCCACTGTTATTGGGACATTCTGTGCAGTCCATTCCTTCAGCTTTATAGGACACACGCATGCAGACACACGTTCACACTCACACCCAGGACATTCCCGCCACCATCAGCTGTGTGGTTTAAGTAGTATAGTTGTATGAAAAAAATAGAGCTCCTGCTTACTGTTATTCCATTGCTTGGACAACTGTGGATGTAACCCCCCATGGTAACCATGGCGATGATAGACTGTCTGGGTCATGATGCTGAAGGAAATCCGGGTGTTCAAGAGAGATTAGCATCTGCAAAGGTACTATGTGTCCATTAAAATAAAGAGCATGTCACCACTGGTGTGTTGCCATCATGTCCTCCAAGTGTAGAAATAATATGGAAATAAAAGACAAACTCATAGTGCTTCTTTTAGACAGCCCAGACGAAGTACAGCATCCAGTGGCTGTAAAGGCTGGTTGGGAGACCAAATCAACAACATAGGATGTGAATCAAACCTGACGAAAGCTTTTCAAGCACTTGCAGACCAATTTGTGACAAGAGATCCAGGCGATTCAAAATCTCCTGCGTATGCATGAAGGACCTCCAGATGTCCACGTTGAACAGCATGACCACAATCCTGACTTTGTTATTGCACTTCTCCTCATGTTGACATCCCAAAGTGGCCTCCTGATTATCATCTACAAAGGGTCTGTTACATGCTTATAGGTAGGATAAAAAAACTAACCGTTTTTAAGATGGAACAATGACCTTACACACACACACACACACACACTCATGCGCCCACACACACACACACACACACACACACACACACACCAATGGACAGACACACTGAAACACACACACACACACACACACACACACACACACACACGGAAGGAGACTGAAAGAGAG
>OMKI01014406.1:0-14479 GCA_900302315.1 Phycis blennoides | reverse complement strand
TAGAGCGAGAGGGGGGGGGGGGGGGGAGGGAGAGAGAGAGAGAGGGAGGGGGAGAGAGGGGGAGAGGGGGGGGGGGGGAGAGGAAAAGAGAGGGGGGGGGGGGGGGGGGGGGGGGGGGGGGGGGGGGGGGGGGGGGGGGGGGGGGGGGGGGGGTCGTTTATCATTATATCGATGTCCTTCATTTCCTTGAAGACGGTCAGGCGATGTGACACGTTCCTTCGGGAGTGATTCCCGGAGCCCCTCGGCAGTGTGGGAAAATGTCGGTGGCTGCCTTCCCCCCCCCCCCAGCAGGTGGGCCGGCCATGAACCTGGCGCTGGTACTCACGCTTCATGTGCACAGCATGCATCACACTTTGACCGTCTATATGGGCACCAGGTCGGGCGTATTTAAAACCAGCCTCTCAAATTCACCAGACCCCACGTGTTAAGCAGAGATGCGTCCTGCTCGCCCCCCCCCCCTGCGTTAATGTTGTTGGGGTCGTCTGATTTCTCCTGAAGCGACGTGTAGCAAACCGTGCCAACGCATAGAGAAATCAACCGTGGTGAAATGCGGATTAAAGTCTCAATGATCGAGCTTTGATAGACAAAGTCGCTTGAATCGTATAACACGTTTATAAATAAAAACAAACACAAAACTATTGGACCGGCATGTTTATATTCATACGCTTCTTTAAGAGGATAAACGCCTTCTTGCTTTGGCGGTTTCCTGTCTCTTGCTTCATTCCAATGCAAGCCAAGAGCACAGCATGGATGATCTGGGCATTGGCTGTATTGCTTGCTGTCTTGCTTGCTGAGTGGCGCTATATGCCTTACCCTGGAATGGCTGTGCAGCTCAGAATAGCCTGTGCCAGATGCCTTGCTGTCCTCTATGTTATTTGGAGCCCGAGGGCAATAGTATCTCATCTTGCTCAGCATGGTGGATCTTGCGGAAGGACGGACCATGTGTAGTGCTGTAGTGGCCTATCAGCTGTGCCTCATTTACCCACTCTTGGTTGTGTGGCATGGTTAGCGGTCCATGTGCGCGGGACAGATACGGTCCATCTCATCCATTGGAGTGGCCTCAGATCACTTCAATGTGTTTCGGGGAAGGAATCTGAGACGCGTGGCATTTGTCGAACCGGATGCGCGGGGGGCATCAGTGGTCAAGGGGTGTCGGGTTACCAAGCAATCCCAATATATAGAGGGGAAAAGGTTAAATAAAGGCTTTCATTCAGGAATGTTAACAGACCTGTATGTGCCATTTAGTGTGCGGGGATGGTATGTACACAATAAACCAAAACGTTTGAGTGACACTAAACAGACCGGCAGCAATTCAATACTAAATAAACACATGAGAATAACGAAAAGATAAGCCACTTGTATACAATTGTCATTTTTCTCCTTTGCCACTGCAAAGATCCGCCACAAAATCTGAGGATACATACAGACTGGAAGGCAACAACCCAAAGCCACAGTAAATGGTGCTTAACCAAATTACCAAAGAGCTCTTTTCTGCACCACGGCTATGCTTTTGAATTCTGCCTTTCAAACAAATCAAAAGAAAAATCAGTCAAAACAAATTAATGTGCCACCCCGCGTTTCAAAGTGTCTCTTCACAACAAGAGGCAGCAGGGCTCATGAGGAAACCCAGGCTTGATTTTGGAAATATACTGCGCTTTCAAACACTCCCCTGAAGGGCTTTTTAATAAAGAAACCCATCGCACAAAAGGACATTTCTGCTTAAACTTCACAGCGGCTGCATCTTACGACACATTGCATCAGTAGGAACAAAATAACTTCAAAAAGATAATCACTTGACAGCTCTCCAAGATGTCTCACCGTCTATTGCACAATACTGTTAATCTGGGAGCCAAACTACCTGATATTGGGGATTAGCCCCCCGAACAGTCGAAAGTAATACGAGCGAGGCCCCAACAAAAATGCTACGATCAGGGAAACTTCCATCCATTCACCGCGTTTCATCTGTTCAGCGCCAAATGAGCGGAGGGCGAGGTGCCCTCAGCCCAGACTCTGCTTATCAGTGTTGATGTGCTGCAGGCCACTTAATACGGGGCTGGGGAAGCAGTGCAGAAGCAGGGAGTATTCTGTTGGGTATATATATAGAGAGAGAGAGAGGGTTTGGGGAAATAATTCAATGCACAGACGGAGCACTCTAGGGGAAGGGGGACGGTTTACGGCAAAGTAATGTAATCACTCACTGTGAGGTTAATGTATAGCCATCTTTTTACCCCTTTTTGAGGTTGGCTTAGCTTTCTCTTTTCATTCATGGGATGTACTGTAAATGCATGGCTGGGCTATATTTACCTTGACACATATTCAAATGCAGAAAACATAGAATAACTCAGAAATTACAACATTTAACTGAAATTAAATACAATTGGCTATTCAGCCACCTAGGGTCAGATATTGAGGCCACACTGTTTCAAATCAAATCAGCTTTAGTCAGCTTTAGCCACCCACAGCAAACCCACATTTCAAATCTAGCAAAAGTTGTCAGGCGTTGAGAGAATATTTGAGAGTATTTGTTTTTGAATGCTGACACATGAGAGCAGGCTATACGTTCCCATACAGTACTTTCAGCAGCATCTAACGTCTGCCATCACTGTCACCTTAGTGGTGACACAGCCCTAGGTGCACACGAGGGTCAGACACACAGATCTCAGTGCAGGACATACCGGAGAAAGTTCAAATGTGTTGCTTCAAAGCCCCGTGTTTATGATGTGCAAGATTCTTCATCTTCAATATTAGCACATAGGATACTCTTATAGCCCTGCGGGACACTCAAAGTCGCCAGGCCACTGCGCTGCACACGGTACAAGACCGGTATCGGGCGTCTCGAGGTTGATTTCACGCTACGCGGCCGATCGCGGGGTCACAGCGGGGTCACACATTACAAGACGTTTCACGAGGAGGAATGGCCGACCAATCGGTCCGGCCTCCAAAATCAACATAACACACGCGAGACGCGAGCTCACGAAAAAGAACGCGAAAAGTGACTGAAAAAAATAAAATGGATGTCCCAGCAATCTGAGTTCTTTGTGCACGGATTTGCAGCACACAAAAAAACAAAACAACGGAATGGACGGAATGGAATAAAATAAAATATGGAGGTGAGAGTGGCGGGCGGGGGGGCAGGGACCAGGCCAGCGAGGACAGTCCATTCGACATGCGGAGTTCAGCGGTTCACACTCGCTGATCATCACTTACGGGAGTGCACTGTGCCTCCGAGCTGGCGCTTTTGTCTGCCATGTAAAAAAATATATAAAAAAAAACCCTGTGGGCGACTGGAGAATCTGTGCAAAAAAACGTGCAGTGTGAACTTGGCATTGGTGTCTCTGGGGACAGTCATGCAGAAGGCTATGATTGTAGAGAATCAATGATATGCATGGTCCTGTGTAGCTCAACTGGTATTAACACGGCCAAGTATAGGGTTCAATTCCCACTGGGGCAACACCCATGTTAAGGCTGTGTACACTCGACAGTAGTGTCCAAAAAAATGTCCCATCAAATAGCGTGTTCCAATATCTATCTATCTCTAAGAATAGGACCTTTTTAATGCAAGGATGTTGAGGCCATCACGTTCATAATATGGATAATAATATGGATGGCTGTGGATACATAGGTGAGGTTAAAAATATCATTTGAGTCCACGCTTGTGCAAATCATGCTCCTAATTTAACAGCGTAAACCATATGCCACGAAGCCATACTGATCCAGATGGAAAACAGAACGGTGAGTTGCAGCTACTAAAACAAAAGAAAATAAATTGCTTATATCTCGTTATTGGTCAGTATGGAGGAGAAAATAGATGGATTAGAGAGATAAATGAATGCTGCAGATTAATCTAACTATTGCTGGCATATGTGTGACTGTTCTGGCTTTCTGTACCCATCAATTGCAGGCAATAAATGAAACCCACCAGATTGGGAGATTTTCGCAGGAAAAAAAAACAAAAAAAAAAACGATTTCATTTTATAGTGTGGCCGCTTAAGGCCGCCGAAGCAAAGCAACCAACCCAAGGATTTGAAAACAAACCCATCCTTACCAACTCCGAGAGCTACACTGCAGTATCTGCTTTCCTCCTGTAGCGACACATGTGCGGCTGCGCTGGCTGCATGCTTTGATTATTCACCGACTCGTACAAGCGGCCGGCTAAAGAAAATGCATGTAAATGCAAATCCGAGCCCGGGTTTGGCGTCAGCGGCGACGCTCTGCCAACTGCCCGCGCAGCATATGGTTCAGTCAGATGGTGGTTGGTGTGGACATAGCTGCATTGGGCAGGTCCAGATCACCTTACTCAAGCGGAATGGCGACATGGGTTTCAGGGGTGAGAAAAGTACAACGGCCCTTCAAACGCCCGGCTGTTAACGTCCTACAAGTCGATGCCGTCTACGACAACAGCTGGATGTCCGTTCTGGCCTCTGCCCTAGGGCGACACTGGAAATTTACACCCACGGTGTGGATACTATTAATTGCAGAACATACCAAAATCCGGATTTTTGCACAGGTGCAGGTTTTTACAGGGTCGGCACTATTGCCTGCATGAAAACCCAGACTAAATTGCACCGCGAACACCCTGTAAAATCCAAGATGGGTAGTTCAACAGACTCATCTGGAGCGGTAATGAAAAGCCAGAACTGCTCCGCAGAAGAAGCCACCGTCTTATAAAGAGCCCATGCAAGATACTTTATTTCTCCTTCACAATAGCAGCTATACAAACACTAAGGATAACGATGCCTTACTTCCGTTTGGTGCACTCTGGCTTACTATACCCGTGTGCATATATATAGTGCATGATTGGAAAGTGCCGTACTTTATCAGACCAAATGAAAAGACTGCCTGTAGAAGTCTTAGATGTTTTCAAAGTTACATTCGGGACAGGGCCAATGTCTGTAGTGTTTATTACGTGATTTAAAGTGCCGATCTCGAAGATCTCTGAAGATTTTCATTGAAATGAATCTAATCGTTCAGAAATGTCCCGCCATTCATTTATATCACAAGCAGCAGAGTTAGTGACGCATGTTCCACAACATCCCAGCGTGTATTAAGTACCACAACTGACACGCTCATCAACACACTCTTATGTTTGGCGGTGTACTGTTCTTTTTTCACCACAGGGGCCGCCAAAGAGAACAAAGCAGAGATTGTCGCTTTAAACCAGCGTAATATATTTAGCAAAATAAGGTTGGCATATCAGAGTACCTCTTTTCCATACAATAAAAAAAAGGCCATATTGGCTCAAAGACGTTGCAATGACAATTATTAGCATACTACAAAAAGCTGTATGGCTGACTCTGCACTGTTTATACCTCATAAACTCAAACCCCAAATTAGCATTCTACTCCTTTGCGGCTTGTGGGACAGGGATAAGGATAACTTAGATCAGGGATAACCTAGCAAGAGGGGCAAAGACAGCATGCACATCAATGGCCCTCGAGTTAAAAAGAATGAGCTTCGCAAAAAGGTTTCACATTTTGGAACATTTACATTCATTTCTCCACATGATCGCATAAGGACATTTTACATCAACGATACAGGACTGAAAGGTTCAACCAAAAATAAACATGAAAAGATCATTGATCGCGCCATTGGTTCATCTCATCTAATGACTCATCGGGACCACCGCATCGCGTGTCACGTGAATCCCTTGATGGGACGTATTTTTAAACGGCCCGTCGTCTTTGTACTTGTATGGTGTCGGCTCCGCCGCGGCCGCGCTGCCATACGGTGGCGGCAGCTCAGGGTTGTTGCCGGCGCCGGCCAAACCCTTTAAAAGTATGCCTTCCATACACAGCTGCAAGGGCCCTGTCAAAACACTGGGCCGCGGGAACCCGCGTGAGACGCAACACATTGACCACGCGACCCGAGGTAGACATTGAACGGTGACCTGGGACTCGCACTCGCGTGCACTAAAATCCGAGCACCGTGCAAAAGGACTTTATCTTAATTCCAGATGGAGGAGAACGTGGCGTTCTAAACTTCTAAAACTAGCTCTGGCAGAAGTTCGCCTTCTGTGTGTGTATGAATGTAGCGTGGATGTAGCGCGCCTTTTGAACACAAATGCACAGTCATCCATGAATGCATTTTTTGGCCTTAATGAAACATCCAAACCCTAAAAATAGGTTCATTACTGGCAGTCTTTTTAAGGACACGGGCTCCGGTCCTCGGGTTCACCACAGGCGGAGGGCAGACCGGCAACGGGTGCGTCTACGCACGTACACAAAACGGTCCGTGTCCTTTGCAGAATGTGTTTTATTATCAAACGATAAACAAAATAAAGACTGATTTCATCATTTGATTAATAAGTGATCGTCCCAGGGCTGACCTTTAAAATAACGTACAAAAATGGTAGGACGTCGCCATGCCTGTAGGTCAAGGCATAGGGGGAAATCGACCTCCACCTTCCAACCACAAGAGGTTGGAGAAAGGAAAAGTCATGTCTGGAGACGGGTGTGTGTATGTGTGTTTTCCCACTCCCTATACTCCCTTAAAACCAATATAATATTTCCACTCCCTTATAAACCAACAACTAAATACCAGTGACAAACAAAGAGTTACCGTCACGGTGCAAATGTGCACATCTATGTCCGGGCGCCCGAAGCAAGCACGGGCGTCGCAGTGACTCTTGACATTATGGAGCGCCACAACAAAACTGAAACCAGGCCAAGTGTGGCCCCCATCGAACCCAACACTCACCCGACGTCGGCAGAAGGGCAGACCCTGCGCGATGATGTTGATGCTAAATATCTTGAGGACTTTCTGGGGGTGAACGTGCCCCTCGGCCACATCCTTAGGTTCCGCTATGTGCAGGGCCCGACTCTCGGCCTGGCTCGCCTTCTCCTTCTCCTTCTCCTTCTTTGCGTCCTCCTTGGACATCTTTTTGCGACCACCGGCAGACGAGAACCGCGAGATGGGGCAATGCCGCAGCATTGTGTAAAAAAAAAAAAACGAATGAATGGGCGCCTCAATGCCCCATATCACTGAATCAACCCCCCGAGAGTGCTGGTCTCCTCGCGTCGCAGGCAACGGACGCACGCCCGTCCAGTCTGCACTGTAATGAGCCACTGGCAATCTTCCTGTTTGCGCGGCCCTCTAAGAACTCTTGCCCGCCCCTCACCCCCCCCCCCCCCCCCCCCCCCCCCCCCCCCCCCCCCCCCCCAACCCCCCCCCCCCGGCCCGGCCCCCCCCCCCCCCCCCCCACTCAACTCACCGCCTCGCTCTAAAATATCTCGAGGGCGTGAGGTCAGTGCTGCGCCCCATGCCAGGAACGGCAGCTGCCGTCGGCGGCAGGGGGGGCCCACGTGGAGAGGAAAGGGATGGGAGACGCCCGCCGCTGCTGTCACCCAGAGGAGTCACTATGGAATCTGCTTTTGTAACCCTGTGGTGCTGGCATGCGTGTAACCACCTCCCCCCCCTCGGGTCATCATCGTACAACACAGCACACCTGTGGTGCTGGAGTTTCCTCGTCCTCCATCCTCCGACCCCGTCGCCTGTTCCTGAAGCAGCGCGGTCCAATGGCCAGGGGGACTAGAACTCAACACCATGGAGGCCGGGTCGCGAGGTGACGGGAATCGCTCTTCTTTTCAAAGGTTTGACTGTAGTGTTTTAGTATCCATGTACTAACACGGAGGGGTGCATTGGAAAATGTTTGCGCCCGTCTTCTTTTAGGGCAGGCGTCTTCAGGGAATTCCAATAAATGTGTCTTACTCAGTCAGCAAATCAGCAAGACTATTTTAGTTGGCCAATTACACCGTTGGCAAGTGCCAGCACGTCTGACACATTAAGCCACACTTCATTTGACACGTCGTCGAGATTCACACACATACCTTTAACAGGACTTGCTGTTAAATATCCTATGCATCTTCACTAATGAAATAACAATCGGTTGCTCTGTACTAAAAAGACTGGCAGTCGGGGACTTGGTGCCTTGATGTTACCAGTAGATTTTAATTATTCAACAGAACACAGTAACTCATTATCTGATCCAGGAGAACCCATTATCTCGTTTACCCGCGCCATATGCAAATGAAGCAATATTGGAAACCTGCTGTGATCATGACGCGAGAGCTAATCAAAGCGACTGCTTGGTTTTCCTATGGCCATTAAAGAGCCGGATTCTATACAGGGGATACATGAGCTCGGCAGCTAATCTCAAGCTACGGTCATCAGACACGGCCACGAGTTAACTATAACATGATCAACCCACGGTAATTGATAGGAATTTCTGCAAAGCGAGCAAATGTAACCTTTGGTCTTGTGGAACGCCGACTGAGGGTCTATGTTGGGAGAGTCTTAATCAACCCTTTGACGGGTTAGCACACACCCTTTTGACATGAGCAATTGCCGTTTTAATTGTCATGCTACTACTATAAAAAAGAAACAGATTCTATATCTTATAGTGTGTAAGATATAAAAATGGCCCTTTTAATATGATTGTATGGAAATTATTTGCACCGGGCCGGCAATTCAATACTAAAAAAAAAACATAAAAACTTGACTAGAAAGGTAATTGAAGTGTACGACTCGTTTTGTCAGCCTAAAGGGCTGAAGATGAATGAAAAGTGCATGCGCTGGCTTTACACTGTACCAACCTGAGCCTTTCTGACAAACACCGACGACTGATGGAGCAAAGACACAATAAATGTTTTATCCATGGCGGGGGGGAATGCTCACAGAGACTTCCCTTTGCGCCAAAGTCAATGTTTACGGCTCAGGAGTACATGCTGCAGACAATAGCAGACAGAGCCGTCCAACCTAATCCATGTAAGTACGTCATAAAGCCACAGAGCTGGACCCGCGAGGGGAGGGGGGGCTTGTTTCTTTAAACAGACTACCACAGGACAAAGCAAACACTGTTCATCAAAAAGTAACCACAGAAAGGTTATGCATGCGTGTGGGTCTGTCTATTAGTGGGCATAGCTTGGGGGGCGGGGGGTGAAATCAGTCACGATTTAGCCTTTTCCGTTAAGCAGGCTTCCAACCAAAATAGCATACAAATTATGAGGGTGGGGCAATTTTCCATACACTGTACTCAAGTAAATGCTCCGGCTCCATGTATACATCGCCATGCTGGCTTGCCATCAGAGTTTTGTTTCGGGGGAAAGTTTTCTTCCCCGATAAATGCAAAGCGGAAACGATAGTAACGAACAGTCAGGGATGGCTGCAGTTTGACGCTGCATCGCCCATGCACCCTCACTGCAAATCAAGGGGAACGTATGGGTAACCTTCTCATAACGTGGAAAGCTGGCGTGGAGCCGCGAGCAACACAAACGTGGCTGGCGAGAGCAGGTTGGAAGCCCGGGCTGCGGCACCGTGAGCCGCAGCAGCCTGCCCAACAGCTCCACGTGGTGAAACCCAGCCGTCTGGGTCCATCTAGTGGCCGTGACTAGAACGCAATGCTGCGACGCATACAGCAAAGCCACGTGCGGGCCGTAGAACCGACCGGATGGGTTGTTTACAGAGATGGTTAACTAGTGCTGGTGTTCGCCAGTAGCACGCCAACAGAGCCCCTACCCCGGCAACGTGACTGCTTAAAACTAATCTGAAGCGACCGAAGGTGATTCACCCGGAATCGAGCTTGCTTGCCGTCCGATTTGTGAGCCTACCATCAGAACGGTGTGCCCACACACACACGAAACACAATATCTTAAGGGACCGCACCTATTGAAATAATTATGAGGCTCTGTGTGGGTCAGTCTCACGAGTATAAAAAAAATCTCTCTCTCTCTCTCTCTCTCTCTCTCTCTCTCTCTCTCCTAATCCACAGCCACTTTACCGAGGCTGCTTATTGCCACGCATGCGGTGTGTTTAAAGCAGCGGGAAAACACTACCTTGGCCACAACGGACGGGCCCAGGTCTCCATGAGAACAGTGTTTTATAACAGCATGAATCACGGTGTGGTGGCGGTCTGGTGAGTCAGCCTGTTTTGTTGGCATGGGGGTTGAGAGGACCTTGGTGACCGATCTGCTCTGTCAGCTGACAAAAACAGTGTTTTGGAGATGCCAACTACATCCTGCAGCCCGCCTCGACTTACAACGTGAACGTGCACACGGACGGTGAAAGACTGATACCAGACCTTTTTCATTCGTTTTTTATAAATAAACGTCATATCTCGGCCTTCGAGGGCTATGCAATGTCCTGTGTGTTATTCAATGCCAGGTCAGAAATGCAGTGGCAGAAATGCGGTCACAGAAAGCACCGCCTTAGGAATGCAAAACCTCACTTCGGCATAGCCGATGTTCACAATCTCCAGCCGCTACCGGAGAGCCCAGCAGGCAACACATTGCTTCATTAGCTTACAAACCGTGCCACCAACTCCCGCCATGGCCTTGTACACCAGCGGCCCTGGAGAGGACAGGTATAGAGCCACTTAAAAAGGAATACATAAATACGTCCGGATCAAATATTCATGAGATGACCTGTGATGGGCAGGCTCTGGGGCTGCAATTATTGGATAAGACAAGGGGGGGGGTGCCGGGTTTTCCAATCTGGTCACCCTGAACTACAAAGCAGTTTGAAGGCGAATGCAGACCTGCTTCTTGCCGGCATAAAACAAACGGGCCTCGTCAGTTCATGCCAAAACACCGGGGACATTTGCACTACAATTGTGGCATTTTAAGAAATAGGGACGCAAGGATAATGTATACATGGCTAACAAATCGGTTGAACAGTCCAAGTCCGAGCCTAATGTCTGCATGCGATTGATGGGAAAAGAAGTGTGTCCTGTCCCCATGTTATGCTTCCACCGTCATGCCATCCCAACAATTACCGTCAACGTCTATAATTACCTGTGCCCCACCGACAAGCAGGTTTCATAATTAGACTGTCTGGAATAACAGTGCATGTGATCTCAATGCACAGCTGAGCGGTGCGAGGGGTGTACAGAGAGGCCGCATTATGGGAACAACAGACAGAAAAGGCACCCGTCAGTGTAATTTCACGGGCGGATACCAGGATGCTGGAATCACAAGAAGGCAGGTAGGGAACGGGTGACAGGACCACGGCAGCGGCGCCGCTGTATACTAATGACAGCTAAATCGGCTTGTCGAGACACAGGAGCGATGAAGGGAAATACATCAAACATGCAGATAAGGTGCAATTTACAGGGCATAAAAGTCGGCGTCGATATGGCGGATGATGTGCCCGACAAAACGTGGAACTGTGTACCATTCAATCTCAAAGCCCTTCACGCTGCTCAACCCTGCCGCTTATCACAAGACCACAGAAGTTTATCTTAGCGGAATTTTAGCTTTGAGAAAAAAAAAAAAAAAAAAAAAAAGCGTTTTAAAAAGGCGTTTTAATCCCGCAGAGGAAAAACAGCAGCACGGTAACAAACACTTCATTACCTGCTATCTGCAAACACCGCGGCCATGCACGCCTGGCCCCGGTGCCCTATTGTGCGTGGCAGCCAAAACGGCGCGGCGATCCTGGCTCGAGCAGATGGCGGCGGAACTGTGCACATCGGAAAACACGCGGCCGCAGCGGCGCGCTTGGCTTCCACGGCTGGAGGGCACACATCTTCTCCATCAAGGGGCGAGGGGGGGAGTCAACAACAAGTGGCACGTTCATATATTCAGCTTAAACCCGACGCTATTGATTGTGAGTGGAGTGTGCTGGTCAAACACGCGGTCGGCCCAGCTGAGGGGGGTGGGGGGCGTGTAACACACTAACGCACTCTGGCCTCGGCCGGTTTTCCTGCTTCATCCCCTTATCGGGGCTCTGCAGGGCCGCCTGCAACCCCCTGGCCTGCGCCTTCAAAGAGACACGGCGAGATGATTCTGTTTACGGTGCTGCCGGGCCGATAGGAGCGAGCCATTCAGCAGGGGACAAGGGAAGGTTGAGAACGCTCTGTCTGCTGCAGTGACTCAAATATTCATGTGAAGTTGAGCCTGTTGAAGTCAAATTAAAAAGGGCTATCGAGGTGCTTTAAGATGAGTATCAATTCATTTTTCTCTGGTTCAGTAGTCGTTGTGCAGAACTTTAAACTGGGAGATACTACCGGAGAAGGCACACAAAGACCTTTTTGCCAAGAGTTTGAAACCGGCTATGCTTCTCATGCTGGTAATAAAGCTCAATCTTGCTTTGCGGATGCTCAACTTGAGCACATGCTGATGAGTACCCACAGGCCCCGTCTTGCTTGCAGAAGATATATATGTATGAAAAAGTGTTGCCTGATCGAAACCAGCAGGGAAGCTGTAGCTAGAGGGGCATTGGCAATGACGACCAGAAACTTTGGATGGCACAAAAATCATGATCAAAATGGACAAACGTTACCGTTGGTGCCCAGGGCCAAACATTCAAACAAGCTGCGGTGGTGGTGGTTCAGATTCCCCGTTCGGTCTCTGACCAACTGCTTTCCTCTGGATCTCCTTACAGTCTTCCCCGTGTTTGACATATGGAAGGTACACATAAATGTACGCAGTCAGCAAGATGGCATACAAGGTCGCTGGCTGCGCGAGAGGTTTAATTACGTCAGGGACACGTCTGGGACATTTGGCAGTTCAGCTTATTTCTTTTCGTATGAATTGTATTTGTAAACGGGCAAACATGAGAGTGAGTGTTTCGCTTGTCATTGCGCACGGCATGTGGTCCAGACAGAAAATAACTTGTATTTGCAGAGGTGCATGCACTACATCAGAGTTCGGGTTAGGAATATTATCATGCTTTCTATCAACTCGAGCTGCATTGCTCTCCCATCAGGGTGACGCCGAGGACAAAAGCTGCTTAAGCGCCTTTGTTTATCGTCACTGCAATCAAACATAAAATGTTGTGGCACTCTAGGAGTTCTTCTTCTCCAGGCGGCGGCTCATTTAGTTTGCATTGAAAGGTCTTCACCATATTGTTGCAATCAGCCCATGTGTCATTTCCCCCTCATCAAGCTTCATTCACCTGCGGCCTCAAACTATCTGAAGAACCCGACACAGGAACAAACTAACTTTGAGTCAAAATGCATGTAATGGTTTTGCATGGCCATAACCATTTTAAAACTGCAGCAGGTAATGCACTGTATAGAGACCTCAACACCTGCTCTGTGCCAGCGCCCCGCGGCCCCTCATGCAAACCCAGCACTCGACATGTTGACGACATCTAACACTGCCTATCGTATGATTCGTGCCCTTTTAATGGCTTCAAAATAGAAGGCCCGGAGACATCTGCTGGGGGCACAAACCAAAAGGTAAACGGGGTCTTGGCGGAGGGAGGCGAGGTGACACCCGGGCTGCTCGGCATGCTGGGGGAACTGCAGCGAGCTGCTGCGGCGATAACGCACGGGGTTTAGCGGCACGTAAAAACCCGGGCGGCTTCACAGAGTATGCTGGCCCGTGCTCTTGGTCCAAACCCAAATTGTCTGCCATCTACCTGTAGCGAGGCCCCTGACCCCCGGCCCGGCCTGCCCTGGCATGACCGCCGTCTTCCCCGTGACTGTGTAGTAGGTAGTAACTGGTAAACAGTCAGTCCGTCCCGGGTGCTCTACCGGCAGCAAGGCCTATGACACCTACCTGTCCCTCCGCGACTGCCGTCTGTTTCATGTCTATGCAGTTAGTAACCGTGAAAGGGCCCCCACACACACACACACACACACACACACACACACACACACACACACACACACCCCGACACCGGGGTTAAACAGTCAGCCAATCCCTGGCGCGCTCAACATGGCACCGGGCTTGCCGTGGATTTATTCAGCAGCCGGAGAGCAGGAGGCCCGAGGAGCGACAGACACCGGCTCAGGGCAGAGAGAGGCCACCGGATGAGCCGAGGGTCGTGACCTTTGGCGCACTGAGCCCCGCGGCACCTGGGGCCAGTTGGCGGGCGACGGTCGGTCCGCTGTCTTTGGGCGGCCGGGGAAGACGGTAATCAGCCGATCATTCAATTAATTAGTGGGACTTTAAGGACGAGGCTGTTCGGGTTATTCTCTGCAGGACGTGGCACTCGCCAACGCAGCCGGTTTTCCCTCTTTGATGTCACATTCCGGCCAACTCGCGGCCAACTCTGGGGACGGCACACGGCCCTACAACAAACATCCCCCGAGCCCCTTCGGTATACACCGAGACGTTTCGCCGTCGCTACGTCCATGCGGATCACGTTCACCGAGTACCCTTTGAGTGCTCGTCAAGGCCGCAGAGTTTGACGAGACTCCGCCGGTGTAAACATGCAGACCCGCAGTGAATGTCAGACGACCGGATGTTTTCGCACCAAGAAACAAAAAAAAACAGTCCACAGGTACCCGGACGCGGCGGTGTCTGCCGCTGGTCTGACGCAAAGCTATTCTCCACGAGTGCCATCATTGCCTCTGTGCCTCAGACGGTCCCCGCCAGACTCCCGACGTAAATTGGAACCTACGAATGCGTTTGAAGTGCGGGAAATAAATTGCCTTCCAGGCCCGCGCCCCCCCCCCCCCCCCCCCCCCCCCCCCCCCCCCCCCCCCCCCCCCCCCCCCCCCCCCCCCCCGCCCCCCCCCCCGGCCGCCGGGGGGGGG
>OMKI01014402.1:19179-37886 GCA_900302315.1 Phycis blennoides | reverse complement strand
AAGAGGGTACAACATTTCATTGCAGCTAATACAGTAAGAAGTCCCTTCTGCCTCGTTCTATCAGAAATGTTTGCAGAATCCCAGAAACTAGTAATTATCTCCCTGGGGAATTCGGATACCGTAACGTACATCATTGGAATCTATTGATTTTGACATGCTGGGTACGAAAGCTTGTCAGGCATAGCAACAGTAGTCAAGGAGGGCGGGGCTTAGCGAAGGGTGAATTGAAATACTTGAAATTTGTTCTGGTGACTTTCTTACTGTATTAGCAGCAATGAAATGTTTCACTTTCTTCTGACAAATGTACTCTTTGCAAATCGCTTTGGATGAAAGCGTCTGCTAAATGCACTAAATGTAAATGTACTAATCTCTCCGACAAGGAAACTAAAGGCCAACAGAAAGCTAGATATACATTGTATATTAATATTATATATATTAGGATATAAAAGTGTTTCTGATCGTCCGGGTTTCATTCAACCCATGTGCAAATTCAAATCAAAGTGAACCATCATCATGAAAGCTGGATTATTAGGATCTTAATGAACTCACTTCTGCTTGGTCTCCTGTATCTTCCTCTTCATGTCTGCATCCCTCCGTAGCATCATGGCGGCGTCCTGGGTTTTCCTCAAAACAGTCTGGAGGGGGGGGAGGGGGGAGGAGGCCATTTTAGTATTGCAATGTCTGTCCTTTACCTTGTGCTGTGACACCCGAATGTCCAGGATTAATAAAGCACTACGTCATCGTCATCATCATCATCATAACTGAGCCAGAAAAACGACAACGTTGACGGCTCTGGTGGGGAATTACCCGGGATTCTTTGGACAAGTCGTCTCCAGACTTGGCCTCCAACGCCAAGCGCTTACTCTCGGCCTCACGGGCCTTTTCCTCCGCTGAGACAAAACACAAACACAGGCAACCGCCTCACGTCAGACAGAGAGGCAGAGCAGAGAAGAGGCAGAGCTGAGGGCGAGACAGAACAGAGGCAAAGGCAGGGCAGAGAAGAGGCAGACCAGAGAAGAGGCAGAGCAGAGAAGAGGCAGAGCTGAGAAGAGGCAGAGCAGAGAAGAGGCAGAGCAGAGAAGAGGCAGAGCTGAGAAGAGGCAGAGCTGAGAAGAGGCAGATCAGAGGCAGATTCAGAAACAGAGCGGAGGCGGTGAGTCTCAGGGCTGACTCCAGGCCTCGACAGGCCGCCGGGCGGTTCGTCAGATCGGCCGCCACTCACCGATCTTCGCCAGATGCTCCGCCTTCTTCACCTCCTGCTCGGCGCGGGTCTTGAACCGCGTCGACGAATACTTGTAGGACCTGAGGGAAGGAGACGTGTCACTCTGAGCAGACGCCGTCACCCAGGGTGACTTTAAAGTGGAGCAGCTCAACATCAGAGCAGCAGCAGGAATAGAGCTTGCATTGTTTGGTTAGTGTTCGTGCAAACGGGAGCGGTTGTATCCAAAGTGTTTCTGTGCCAGACGTCCAGCGTACCGCGGCTTGTAGAGGCAGCATGACAGCCTCTTGGTCCGGACTTTGTGTCCCTGGATGAAGATCCTCATGCGGGGGTCGATGTAGAGGACCGCGGCGTACGCCCGGAACGACCGCCGCTCCGGCTTCCTGTCGGGCAGGAAGGAGCGCTGGTTATGAATGGCCGGAGAGGGCCGGGGCTAGCGGTGGCTGGGAGGGGCCAGACGGGCGGGGCGCAGGAGGGCGAGGTGAGCGGGATTGTCGTCTCGGGGCTTTGCAGTCATGTGTGCTCTCTCTTGCAGAGGGAGGGCCTGAAGCGAGTGCCCGACATGACACGTGTGCTATGAATAGAAGAGGAAGAGCAGCACTTACACGCCTTCCACAGACGTCCCAGCCATCAGAATGTCCTGGTGGTCCGTCTCCACGTCCAGCTCGGGTTCCCGGCTGTCCATCAGCTTCAGATTGTAGATGATCACCAGAGTACCTTTTGAATAGAGTAAACATGTTAAGTCAGTTTGATGTGGATCGCCCTTAATCTGATAGTTTTACAACACCCCTGTAACCCATAGCCCTCCAAAGACCAAGCAGCACCCCAAAATATCCAGGGAGAAACCTTCCCAGGGATGAGTTCAATAGATGGCTACATGGGTAGACATACTGGCTTACTCAACAGGGGCTGAGTAAGAGTAAATAATTCACCAATAGGAGCAACACCGCGGAGCAATCAGCGTGAAACATGAACAAAACCTAGCAGTATGCTCTGCTTCATGTAGAGATGAATCCAGCCTCACCACTAGTGCCGTCTATCTTGCTGAACTGCTCCATGAGCTGCTGCTGGTTCTTGAAGGGGGAGTACTTGAAGATGAGCTCCGTCTCTATGCCGTACTTCTCCATGTCGCTGGTCAGGGGCTGCTTGGTGTTCAGGTCCCAGGTGGGCAGGGGCACGATGACCTGGAGACGGGACCACCAGACGCAATGCTTACTGTATTGTTGCCGTTGGCGTTTTGACTGATCCACATCTCTTATCCTTTAAGTTAAAAACTTAAAGGATGAAGACTGTAAAAATAAAGACCCATGACTCCCATGTCTGGGCCCACGCACACTGTGGATACAACTTTAGACAGTACAGCAGGCTATTCAACCTTTGACCCTCGACTCTGACCTCATCTAGCCCCTCCTCCTCGTGGAAGGTTCTGGACAGGAAAAGACACGTCAGGGTATTGTCCTTCTTGGTAAACAATATGAAGTCCTTCCCTATTCGCATGGAGCCACTGAGGAAACAGAGAAGCAGTCCACGTTGAAATATCTCATAAACCCTCCAGCAGGCACATCACAAACAGTGTGGAAATCCCTCAGAACACAGGAGGCTTACGATTTCAGTCCGTTTCCGTACTGGCCAATCTGGCTGGACTCAGACGACCTTTTACTGGACTTTCCAAACTGAATCACATGGGTGGCTTCATCTAACAGGGAGGGAAGGAGCACAATCACAATACGCTTCATCACATTTTTATACTTATACGAAATCTATATGCATATAATACATATATAGAAACAGTTTGATATGGAAGGCAGGACCTTACATATCATCCCTGCATCACCCTGAAGGGGTTTAATTGACCGGCTCATTGTACATTATCCTACTTATTACATGGCTACTAAATAAATCAATAATTTGAAACCAAATAAAACAAAACATGATTTTAGTGATAAGAAAATAATTTAATTGCTTCAACTGCTGGCAACGGTGTGCTATACAAAAATACCAGTCGGTAGAATGCCGTGACCAATCAGCAACGAGTATTTAGCAAAGCTGTGTCATAAGACGCTATAATGGTGGCCTGGTCGGCCTTTCTGACCTGGTGTTTTAGCTGGTTTATAATGTCTACAGATCTATGTTTAGCGTTGATACTGTATGACTTTGTCTCCTGTTCTTATCGTGTGTAAATCCCTGCCTTTAAAAGCCCCTCTTTCATTATTTCCCCATAACCGCACAGGCTGTTGATGGAATGTATATTGACGAGCTGTTAAAAAAGGTGGCGTCGTGTAAGGCTGACTGATTACATTTGTTGTACAGTTTTTACAGTTTTCACTTTCACTTCACCTTGAAAAACAGAGGAAGACCAAGGCTACATGAAAACCAGCTGGGTGTGTGAGATGGGGGGAGGGGTTCACTCACTTGGGTCCATTCCAGTGCCATCGTCCAGAAAACACAGCATGTACCCTCCCCGTAGTTCTGGTCTATTTTCTGTTGGCCCAAAAGTTGGTCAAGCGTGTGTTAAAGCAGGAGAGTGCATGTAATCTCGCACAAGAAGTGTGGAAGGCACTTAGTTGAGCTGTAACTTTGTTGTGGAACTATCGTGGAGTTTAGTTTGTTATGTGATATCTACTGTTCGCACTGCCACTAATTAAATCAAAAGAATACATAAACTAGTATTGCTATTCCTCACTTTACTGTTATTTTAAATTTCTACTTGACCTTTGGTTGAATACTTATATACATACATATATTATATATATGTATGCATGTATATACATACATATATACATACATACACACATATTACATACTGCCTCACTCTAGTAAGCGACAGTGGGTAAAATGTCTGCTGAATGAAACGTAAATATATCCTGTTTAGATATCCACTGTATGGTGACATCATACACTCTGACGTGTACCTGTGTAGATGTCTATTCGGGTAGCGTTTGCATCTCTGTGAAAACAAAGACACAAAAAAAGCAATTATGAGATTGGGTCTGCATGTTGCATAAGAGCACTCATCACATGACCAGTGTCCACACCTGGAATTGTCCACAAGTTCTGCCAGTGCTCCGAACAGGAACTCGTGGGTGGTCCTGAAAGACAACCACACCTCAGGTATCACTTACAGCTCAGGTTGTAAACAGATAAAAACTGTAAATGATGACATCAAATGTTCAGGCGATTTGTGTGTGTTTTCACAAAAACAAAGTCCTAAATTGCACATAACTTCAAATTAATTGGTTATTTTAACATTTATGCAAAAGTGAAACTTTGTAATGCTTTGGATTTGACTAAATCATGTGTTGAGAAAATCTAGTACAATACTGTTGATTCATGACCGACACCATAATGGGAATACATATCATTATAGGTCATCATCATACGAAAATATATACACAACATTGAAAGTTCATGTAAGTTGGGTAAAATGTTACATGTTCCCTGCAATCTACATGGAAAGCCAAGATTGCATCGGCATGCCAGACATTACTCAGTCAAGATAGTATATCATGCTTCTGTATTCTCATACTTACGAGTTTGTGTGCAGGTATTCAAACGTGAGCTGCGCCCTGTTAAGGCTGCTGTAGCTGTGGTAGGCCATCCCACAGGTGTCAGGTCCTTGGACCCCAGTGGTCTACTGGTTGTTCCCTCTCCAAGCTCTACTCCAGAGCCCTCATCCTTGAGAACACTTATGAACACGAGGAACAAGGAACAAGAGGAAAGACCCAATTGTCATCGCGTGCATCGTTGTCTATACTGGACGTTATCTAAATGTAATCTATACCCAAGCTAGATGTCATTCACTTAAATACAACTTCCACCCAAGCTTTCTAGGAATGTTTCTCGCCAGGAAACTATCACGTTGGAAGCCCAGCTTGAGGAGCACACCCAGCTATTTAAACACACATGTCGTCATACCGAAGCGCCGGCAATGCAAGATTGCCGTGGTGTTGCATGCCTCATAAACACTAAAACGGTGTCTGTATGATCCATGTTTACGTCCACCCATGCTGTGCCTGCAGCCCCTAGCTAACCAGACAGAGCCTACACATCGCGCCAGCAGCTAGCTAGCTAGCGTGCTAAGGACTGCATACATGGCTCCCTGCGCCATTTCAGGGGCTTTCACTCACTTTGCAAATCGTGTGAAGAAGGCCGACGAGTGTGCGACAGCATTCCAGGATAAATCAAAGCCAAATAGCGTCCGTTTGTTGTCCGAAAAACATGCGTCGTTGGCGACAGCCCACGTCGAAAACAACGCGTCGCTGGATACTTTCCTCCGCACTCCCAGCAGCACCGACGTGCGCATGCGCGCCGCCGAGGTCCCTCCACAGGAAGTTACCGCCTCCTTCTGCGAGTCACATGGTTACTTGACGCACGACACGGATATCAAAATAAAAGCATGCACGTGGTATGGCGAAGCGAATGGCCCTTTAAAAGCCATACCAGATACAGAATAATTATCATGTTGTCTTTAATGCAGTACCATTAATGTGACACAGTAGGTCCGAATATAGGGCCGCTGTCACCAACACCTCCCACGTCCACTTATTGGAAAGTTTATGCTTTATGCTTTATGCATTATGCCCAACGACCGATCTGATGGGTGATATGTATCATCCGCCTGGAGAATGACATGCACGCACAACCCCTGTGTGTTAGACCTAGTTAATATTCAGTAAAATATGTTCCATTCACTTTAAAACTGCTTGACACAGAAATATGTTTGGTGTCAGTTGTCACAAAACCCCACCAACCAGGAGGGTCATTTTTGGGTCACTTAAAATGATGGGTGTAGTATTTATAATTAACTAGTTAGTGCAACTGCATTGTCAGGAAAGTTATTGTAAATAATAAAGTTATACTATGGCTTGGTACGGCTTCCAATTGAAGCTTTAAATGCCACTTAACAGCTTGGAGATGAACTTGAAGTAATTTTTGTACTGCACTTGCTGTGTGATCTTTTTTATTTTAGTGCAGCGGATTCTGTTATGTAACTCGACTTATCTTTGTATGGATTTTTTTATTATCTTACACATTCAATATCACATTCAATTCAGTTCAATTCAATGCCTAACAAGAATCGAGACCAGCGGATACCAGTGGAGCCTGGATACTATCCCACCCACCACTTTTTCAACAACATCACATTGTGATAATAACATTGTCACATTGTGACAATGTGGAAGATTACAAAACCGTGGAAATGTACAGCGAGAAAACCTAACGGACACCTAAACACATAAACATATTGAAACATTAATTCCCTTCCATTTATTTATCATTATAAAACAAATATTAAAATACATCATCGGTCAAAGTTTGTATTAACAGCAATGTGCTACAACTTACTTACTAACTAGGGTCATTGTAAAATTGTTGGAAACTGCTCTTTGGAATTTAACTACTTGAGGATCCACGTGTCAGCAGATAATCACCGTGGTGATTTTGGATACTGAATTCCACATGCGGCTTCCATGTTTCTTCCAGAAAAAGTTGACAAAACGTATGAAAAGTCAGTCGGATGGATCAATGAGTGGTTGCTGTAATAAAAAGAAAGACCCCACGTTTAAGTAGGTGGTCTGGACACATTTGAAAACACCCTGTCTAAAGACCAAGCTCAACTTATCTTAGCACACAAAATAACTATGTGTTGTGAACAAATACATTTATTATTAAAGTTAGCATTCCAGTAAAAAAAACATTGTGTTCAAATGGTTTAGCAGTGGAATGACGTCCACTTTGGAGTGAAAAAGCCAACAGGTCAGTTAGATCTTGACCAGTGAACTTTACTAAAGGCTAGGCTCGATTCCCCACTAAACGATAAAGAGCATGAGAGCAACCGTAACTTTGGACTTAACTGTACATTTGTGACGATCAGGTACGTTTCCCAGGGGTCGGCGAGGTGAGCGGGTGAGGCTGCCGTATAAACAGAACACCAGACACACACCCAACAGATACATGCCCACCTCCAACAGGTGTCGCCCTGCCAGCTCCTGATCCTCCTGCAGAGCAATGCACGACCACAGAGACATCCAAGGAGGCTGTAAGTAGCATATCTTAGCTAATGTTGTCAAGGCAAATTATGTTTATATAGCAAAGTACATTTTACACGGGAGCACATAACAAGGTGCTTCACTATAATAATCATAATAACTAATTATAAAATATCTGGAATATAAATACATGGACAAATAAGTGATTTGTCCATGCGATTAAAATCTGTGACAGTAGAATCAAGACTATGTACAATGAAAATCAATAGAAAATATGAATACAATAAAAGAATGAGCACGTGTTGCATGAGAATGTGAGTAGGCCTACCTGTGTTAGCATAACGGTGAGTGTAGGCCTACCTGTGTTAGCTTGACGGTGAGTGTAGGCCTATCTGTGTTAGCATGACAGTGAGTGTAGGCCTACCGGTGTTAGCATGACGGTGAGTGAGGGGTCATGGTTGGCCTGTAAACTGAAGCAGCTCTGCGAGGCGGAGGGGAGCTGGGCCTTCGGCACCAGAGTGACAACATGGATGGTGGGCAGGACATTCTCAACCACTGGACATTCAGGGGGGAGTCTGTAAACACAAACGTGCCACAATCCCAATTCATGTATTGATGTGATGATGGGAATTATGGTATGTGTGAAAGGCCTGGGGTATTGAATAGTATAAACTCACAGGTCCAAAGGCAGGAGGTGTGTGGGGCCACTGATGGTAAGACATGTATACTTGTCCTTTCCTTCCGCCTCAGACAACACATGTACAGTCACACTCACAGAGGCATTGCCTGGGGAGCAAAGTGAGCATATAACAAGAAATATAGACTATACCATGAGTTGGGCTCAAAATACACCACCCGGCAGATACTATTGATAACGTTCTGGTCATTTAGCATCACACACACTGCTCCACCCTCACCTGGGAGACCCAGCTCGGAGGCCGTGGCTGCCGTGTTCAGACTGAGCTCCTCCACTGGAGGGCTGGCTGGACTGTGCGCCGTCGCCACCATCACCACCAACGGCACCTTCAGGTGCAGCTGGGTGTTATCTGACGTGCTGCTATCCAGGTGTTCTGGTGGGTGAGGAGAGGGGGTCCGAGAGACCTGCTCCGCAGAGCTGCCATTGGCTTCAGTGCACAACTGGAACTTTGACAGGGATGAGAGCAGGCGGTTCCAGTCCTGGAAAAATGGAAGGAGTTATGGTACGGCATACCTCAGGGTTTGGCCAAACTGAAATGACAACACTGAATCTTATGGATCAAACGTAACTATATATACGAAATAACTAGATGTACATTTGAATTTACCACACTCAAAATTCTAAATGTTGGTGTGTATCGCTACCCTTGTCCTCAGTTTTCATGATAACTCACCGTTGTTGTGTCAGGGTTGGGCAACGTGTGAGTCTGCCCGTAGAACCGGAGGCAGAGGAGGGAGAAGGACAAACTCAGGAGGCAGAGGAAGAAGGTGACTTCAGGAGGATGAAGAGAGACATAGTCTCTGAGGTTCACCACTGGCTGACAGGCACACATCACTGGATCACAGCAGTAGGCGGACGATCGTTATCTGGAAACAGAGGGATAGTGTAAGAGCTGAGCTCAATCCAGTTGTTCCCAGCTGTTGGCACGTAGACCACCAAACCACACACCAGACACAACCAACACCGGCTCTCGGCGTGTTGTATAACCTAACATTTATGCATGTCAATTTCGATGCAGAAAGTATTGCATTAGGTCAACAGCGATGTAGTAAGTAAACGTTATATTAATGTTACCTCATATCTTGGTTCCTTGCTCCGTGTCCGTAGCGCCCACCTAAACGCGGAATGTAAGCTGCTGTCGTGCTTTATACTGCGGAATACAATGTCCAACATGTACGTTTAATACTACATTCAAAGCGCACTAATACCGAGTGAACACCAACTTCAGGAGGACACTTGTTTGTATAACAAGATCACTTCCTGTTTCTGCCTGCCGTGAGAAGGGAATGCCCCTTTCCCGGCCCTCATTGGTCAATACTGCGTATCGTGAGGCGGACCCTCCTCTGATTGGCTGACACCGCGACTCGCTTCCACCACGAGCAAAAAGCGTCACTATAATAATTGTTTATCAATATTTTTTCAATTCTAACCCTTTACGCAGCAATATTTGCATTAACGTTGTTGTAGGTCCTGGTCAAATCCGTGTACCCACTTTACACTGTTAGTTATTATGGGGGAATATGTATGTGAACCATTTTTTTTATGATAAATCTAAATTGTTTTCTCAATGTTTACACTACCCAATGTGTTTATCGTTCGAATGTCTGACACACAACACATATAGCCAACTCTTTAAATACTTGGCCTTAATATAATAAAAACAGGTCAAAAAGAGGTCCATTAGTAAGGTTTAATAAATATTTATTTCCCTTCATCATCAAAATTAACTGATCCAAGAAATACACTCGTACTCCTACTCTTTTCATTTCATATCTTTTATGAAGTTGCACCATTTACATACATTTAAAAAATAAATGTACACTGAATTAGATTCTTCTCACACCAGCAAATTAGTTCTTTATGAAAATAACGACAGGGAGAAAAAGCAGGAATAAAAGGCAGCATATGTATTGGGGGATGCCTGCTATTGGATACCTCCTGTGTAAGATACGAGTCTTGCCTTTGCATTCTTTGCATTTAAATTAGAAGAAGCAACCATTTAAAAATAAAGTGATTTGTGACATGCAAAGCTATGACGCAATGCTTCTGAATTTGTGGGTAACATGACCCAGTAAACGCATCTAAATGCAGCTTGGTGTACATGGAGAATTAACTCCGGCATTAGGCCTTTCATTACATTGAATTCCAGTCCTCAAGGACGATGAGCCCAACATTTGTGATCAGATAGTGCAAACTGCGTCACTAATGTGTTCATTAATGACAAGCTAATATAGGAGATATGTGGTCCAACACTCTCTGCCTTAAGAAGCCCAGGTGACCTTTATGGGTTTGAATGTCCAGGTGTCCGGATGCCCCATGTGCAGCAGGTCTTTGTAGGGCGACGTGCTCCACTGGAAGGGGGTCACCTGGTCCCAGGTCGGCCCGTTCACCGCCAGCATCCCGAAGCCGCGGAACATTCCGTACGAGGTCAGCTGCAAGCCATGAATCCACAAGTATTGATTTATGGTCAAATTCACCAATTCTAACTGTTGTCTTCTGAGGCTTACTGCTCGTTAAGGCAACCTGAGAGGTTCCTGAAAGGCGGCAAACGTCGTTTATAGCATTGCGTTGTTTGACCGCAACCATAAAAACAGCTTTAGTTTGAACCAAACAGAGTCAGACCTTCATATCTGTCCCTCCGTGCGGCCTCTGCGTCAGGGCCCCAAACGGGTACGTCCCGTTGGCGGGGTTCAGATCCGAGCGGGCGGCGATGGCGTTTTCGCCGTTAGCATGGGGCTGACAGGCGTCACAGCGCGACAGTGGATCCTCTTTATAGTTGTTGTACCTGAGGGAGACGACAGGGTGCCTCACGAATAAACCCCAAAACACAAACGCAACACAATGCAAATCTTAAACAGCCTGTGATTCTGTGTGCACTATTATATGTTGTGTGTTAAAAATATGACTTGCCCATTTGGAGTATGGGGAAACGCAATTTCAATCCCCTGTGTAATTACTTGCACTAATTGCATGGTCTGATTGACAGTATAGTTCACTTTGAATTAAGTACCTCATGAGGCGAACCATTGAATCCAAGTCTGTGACTGCCGTCTGATTTCGTTTGAAGATCTGAGCCCGGGGACTCTTGTCCAGTGAGAACCAGGGGCCAAACTTCTCCACCAGCTCATTGCAGCCGCTGGCGTTGAATATCTCTGGATAGTACCTACGCAGGGGCAAGGAAAAGGGTCCGCGTCTCATCAAGGAACATGCTAAATGTCTATATAATCTTTTAGCATGAATTAGCCCGAATCAAACTAACGGTACAATAGAGAGCATCTTTTGTAAGAATGCATGATCTATTCTGTACTCTTACATTTACATTTAGGGCATTTAGCAGACGCTTTTATCCAAAGCGACTTACAATACGTACATTTGTCAGAAGAAGGTGAAACACTTCACTGCTGTTAATACAGTAAGCAGTCACCGGAACAAGTTTCAAGCATTCCAATTGCCATTGCTAGTATACAACATCTCTGGCCTAAGATGCTAAGTGCCAAGTTACTTATCACTTTTTTGGAAGCTCATCATGCAGCACTTAAATGTTGTCGTTGTTCTGATATTGATTGTGGGCTTTTACTGTTCTCAGTCTCACATGGAAGACGCTCTGGTTACGTGTCAACACGTGAATATAAAAGCCCAACAAAGGATGGTACTTACGGGATGTTGAAACTGGCCCAGTATCCTTCTCCCAGCAGCTCCTGTGTTTTATCAGCGTAGACCACCAGCCCCCTGCAACGACCAGCCATTGATTACATCGGGGGGACAAAGCCAATCAGCTGAGGTCAAACAGATCATTCACAGGGACTCACGGAATCTGCTCCAGCACAGTCAGGAGCTGACCCTTCATGACGGTCTGGCCCGGAGTGAAGTGGTTATAGTCCACGATCATCCATTGATTATTATACCTTTCGAAACAAACCGAAGAGTTCATCACAATCAATTTGTGCAGCATTTTGCAAAATTAAAGTTTGGTCAACTTCCATTCCAACCAACAAATGCTGTCGTTTTTGATGCGCGTACGGCACTGGGGACAATACAGCCGCAGAAGCGTCCAGTTAAGTGCGTGTGTAAACTCACGTCCCGCTGTTGTACTTGCTGAAGAGCTGAGCCCACTGCTGGCCGCTGGACGCCAGCCTGTTGGCCACGATGTTCCGCAGCCATTCCATCACGGCCCCCGCGGGCTTCACAAACCGCCACAGGTCTGGGTTACTGTTGCCAATGGTGGTTTCTAAGGTAACCTGATGGAAGAAAGGCAGAGTTTAATTAAGGGGTATCATTATCATCATTATTATTATTATTATTATTATTATTATTAATAATACATTTGATATAGCGCTTCAAAATACTCTGAATTCAAGCTCTTCATTTCAGTCAAAAGTATTCCTGGCGCTAAATAAAGGAGCTAACTGCGCGCACCAGACCGCTGCTCAGGATGTAGAAGTCATCCCCAGAGAAGATGGATCCGGGGTAGGATGAGAATGCCTGGGTTCCCCCTGGGAGCGGCCCGCTGTCTAGGGAAACCACACAACCAGAATTAGGGTTGGTGCAATATTTGAAAAATATCACTGTGCAAATTAGACAATTAAATCTAGGTCTTTAATGGCCACAAATTACTAAATATATTATAAGCACTAATATGCTTTTTAAATAGTTTGATGGAATGAAACACCAGTACATGAATACTTCTGAATAGCTCTTTACGGTAGGACCCCTGTGAGTGCCCCTGGCCCTGCCTGATCATTTCAGAGGTAAAGAGAGAATCATTTCCCTGCACACTTCCTACAGGGTACTGTCTACAGCAATAATATTGCATATCACATTATTTTGGAAATGCATAGCTTCAATATGAAAATAGGACACCGTGACAGTCCACCATAATAATAATCAATACAAAAAAAATACAACGATCAAAGAGGTGAGAAGAGTTTAAAGATTAGCATGCAGCTTTGAGTTCTTTTAATCTGGGTTTCGGTTTTGGAGTCACATGCTCATGACAGATTGTGAAATATTATCTTGGCAAACAGACGGCTGGTTCACAGAGAGTAGGCCTACCTTGAGGAGACACACTGTAGGAAAAGTTGTATTTCTTCATGATGCGCAGCATGGACTGGTAGGTGTTCCAGGTGTCGTGCGAGACCAGCAGTTCCTTGTTGCCTGGCAACAGTTTGATCAGGGCCGAGCAGGACCCGGAGCCCAGTGGACGGGTCAGGCTGGACTTGTTGAGGGCCGACTCCAGGTCCTCCAAATCCCCCCCCATCTGTAACAGCCTGTTGTTGACAACAACAGATTACCAGAACTCAAACGGTTTCAGTGCCGGGCCATCATGAGACGGAGCTTTGACATAGGACTGGTACCAGAAACCTTACCACGAATAAACACTGTGTTGCATTGAATGACTTTAAATAACCCAGGAACCATAACGCAGTCATTACAGCCGCACAGAACTAACTCCACTTACAGGAAGCCGAAGGGGTCGATGGAGAAAGGGCCGTTGGGAAATGACAGCTCATCATTATAACTGTCCTCCAGGCCTTTCAGCTGAAGCAGGGCCAGGTTTGCCTGAAAGGGGACCATAAGAAACCATAAGGAGAAGTCGTCCATTTCATCTGATTGAAGTGAACTGCATTGCACTATGGATTAATTTAGGAAAGCCGAAGAAGCACCTGGTGCCAGTAGGGCGTGTTTCCTTGTTCCTGAATTTGTTCCATAACCCACTCCAGGTTGGTTGTAATGTACGCCTTGAGTCTCCGGCAATAACCAGAGTCAAACGTCTTGGGCCCACAGTAACCCATCAGAATGTTCAGCCAGTGTTTGTACATGAGCTGAAAGGAAAACGCAAAACGGATACATTGCAGTACAGTAAAACAAATGGGACTGTACTGTATTTACAGCCCTAATGGAGTCTTTATTCCGGACCTGGGAGGTGAGAGCAGCCTCCACGGCGCCAGCCGCATACGCTTGGATGCTGTCATTGAACCCTGGACTGGTTGTAACCTCCAGGAACGACCAGCTGAGGGAGAACACCAACAACACAGTACAATGATGTGAGGCGTAATGCGACTCGGACGTGTTGGTCCAGAATGCACGATTACGGATATGCATGAATAGAACAATTAGTTTCCATCTATTGGACAGATGGGCCACATCAACGTCACATCAACATCAATCGCAGAAAACTCAGTTCACCTGAACCCTGTATACGTCCATCCCCTACCTCTAAAAAAAAATAAAAATAAAAAAAACCTACCCTCATGGTCTTGTATGTTGTACGTCTTGGCACTTTATAATTGCTCCTTGTAACTTGGCACTTAGCCAGAGCTGTTGTATATTAGCGATGGTTAACCTAGCAATTGAAATGCTTGAAACTTGTTCTGGTGACTTTCTTTTTGTATTAGCAGCAATGAAATGTTTCACCTTCTTCTGACAAATGTACTCTTTGTAAGTCGCTTTGGATAAAAGCGTCTGCTAAATGCCCTAAATGTAAATGCAAATGTGTGGGATGTATGAGAAGTAAACAACTCACCCAGACTTCTCAATGTCATTAGTAAAGTTTGCCCATGCGACAAAATCGTCTCGGTATCCATCAGAAAGGGCCAATTGGCCCGTTTTTTTGTCAATAAAAGCTGAACTTATTTCAGCTTGAACGGGGGAATAATAAAAGAATAATACAAGAAAAATTTGCAAAATACTCTTAAAACGAGAGGCTGGTAGTCTTTGTCTCAACGCCATGTTTAAAAGATCAAGTCATATTATCATGTTCGTCACGTGACACTATAGAAACCGCTCCTTCAAATTAAAAGACACTCATGTTGTGTTCATTGCAAAGACAAATAAATACAGCATGAACGTTATTGTAAATCATGACATTTTATTTATACGTAAAATTAGGCCTACTACAATATGTAAAAATTAGGCCTATAAAATTATGTTGCCTCTTGATATCATGTCAAACAGGATATTCACAATCGCTTGAAGGATTTTGGTAGTTCTGTTACACACTTGCTCATGTGAGTTCAGGCCACAATACATTTTTTACACCCGTCAACAGGAAATCATGGGATCCACCAAACGATTGTGAAATGCAGCACATTTTGAGAGACACCCAAGCTATGCGTCTTGGTCCTCTGCTCCACCCTCTGCTCCACCACTTTCTATCGACTCAATGATCCCCTCCATCAGCTCTGCTCGCCTCCGCTTCTTATCTACAACTGTGGGGGGTGGGGAAGAGAGAGAGAGAGAGAGAGAGAGAGAGACAGACACAAAATGAGCACATTCATAAGATGTTTGAGGTACACACGTCATGTTTGCCAGCGTGCTGGACGCCGCGCTGGGAGGCTGGTGGGCGTGTTACCGTGGTAATGCTCAGCTGTTTTCCTCCTCAGCGTCTCCACTGCGTCCTCGCCGTCCGCCCACTCCAGCACCAGGCGGCGGCCGTACAGATGGGTGCTGTGGCACAGCGCGGCAAACGCTTTCTGGGAGGGGGAGATGAGATCACATGACCACGGCGAACAGTGACGCCACACGTGGGCTGCGCAACTCGTACCACGTCAATCTCAATGAATATGTGACTGAGGTCGCTGAGACGGTCACGCAAGCGTAAAGTGCAATGAATGCGTAAAGTGCAATGAATGCGTAAAGTGCAATGAATGCGTAAAGTGCAATGAATGCGTAAAGTGCAATGAATAATCGCAATGACAAGATCGGGCAAAATCATCGCAATAGTGATTTTCCTCATCATCGTGGGGCCCTCGGAGCATTGGCCCCTGCTGCGCCACCAGGCTACAGTCAAAGTGTTTCTTATGAAACGCACAGCATAGGACAGGGTCGTACTGGACACTGACCTCCTTGTGGGAAGGCATGGGTCGACCACGTAATAAAAGTAAAATAGAGATGTAAAAAAAAAGCATCGACACGATATAAACAATATATGCATACACTGTAAGCGTGGCTTAACGTGCAACCCCTTTCCCCACCGCTCACCTTGGCATCCTGCTTGGTGAGGAAGTCGATGAAGCCGAAACCTCGGTGACTCCCGGAGCCGGCAGACTTCTTGGGCAGACGCACGGTCTGCAGCTCTCCGAACGTGCTGCGGGGAGCAGCGGAGAGGCAGGGGGGTTACAGAGGTTACTCATCATTATTATTCATCCTACACGGGAACTTCTGGCACCACAGCAGAACATGCAGCCAAATAGATTCCACATTTTAAAAAGGAGTAAAAACCAAATAAATACTGACTGTATATCTATTAGCAGCATTGTTAGTAGCAATGTTAATGTAAAATCATCATCTAACCCTAACCTCTTGTACACATATTTTGGACAAAATGGATCCCGACGGTGAGAGTCAGAGAGTCAGATGTTGCAAACTGACCAGAACAGCTCCCGGATCTCCCTGACCGAGGCCTGGAAGGGGACGTTTCGAACCAGGATCTTGGTTCCCGTCTGTTTCTTCTCCGCCTGCTTCTTCTTGTGAGACACTTGGGCAGACCTGGAGGTAAGGAGTCACAGAAAAAACGCTCAACCGTTTGAACCGCTGATCTAGACTTAAGTATGTTATTCTCTATAATACAGTACACATTTGGTTACATTCCAGAGCTCACTCATGTTCATATTAAATAATAATAATTCATAATAGCTTATCAAGTGTTTATTAACGAGCATACTCGTTAAGGTTATTCCAAAAGAGGAGACTCATTAAGTTGTTTTTTTTACATAGTTTAACACTGCAGCACTGTTACCTTGTGGCTCTCTCAGAAATCTTGATCTCTAGCTGATGATCATCCACAGAACAGTGCTGGGGGAACGGGGGGGGGAGAGTCAAGTTTAGTCAGAAACGTCAAGTTGAAACAGGTGTAATTGAAGTTGAAATGTAATTGGCCAAAGTACAATTGTATAAGGAATTCGTCTTTCTGCAGGTGTCAGCATTCACAGTGGATAACAATCTGAAACACGAAGGACTAAAGCGAGTATGACTATTAACCATGTGTAACCACTATGTACTATTAACCACAGCTAGGCTGTACGCGTCTCTGTACCTGCAGCAGCCTCATGGCCTTCTGTGCAGACTCAGGCTTCTGGTACTGGACAAAGCCATAGCCCATGGACAACAGCTTGCCTGAAAAACAGAAATCACAAGGGGAGATTGTGATGGCTCTTCCTTCCTGACATGAACACGCTCACAAATATTCCTCCTTTCCAAAGACCTGGGCGTGAAGCCTTACAGGATTCCTGAGTTTGGGATGACTACAGTACATTTTATTTTAAATGACCCTGTTGACCCCTTGAGGGTGGTCACAGAATTAAACAACTTATTCTTCCAACATAAAAGTAATAACTAAAGTAAATAAAGTAATGAAACACACCTGTTTTATCCTTCTTTGTGGACACTGTGCAGGAGGTCACTTTGCCACATTTCGAGAATGTCTGCAAACAAATAATATTCAACATTTGTCAGCAAGCGTCTCTGTATGCATTTAAATAATTACAATTCTACTTAGCCTACCTCTTGGAGCGTCTCCTCTGTTGTGCTGAAATTAAGGTTCTTAACAAACAGTGTGGAACCAGGAGCACTCTCCTCCTCCTCCTCCTCCTCTTCTTCTTCATCCTCCTGCTTCATCGCCACGTCTCCCTGCGGTGCTGGAGTGGTTGATGTGGACACGTCTACAAGACCAGAGGAGAGCTCACATTAAACGTCTGATGTGTGCAAACACATTCATGCAAAGCAGCAACACAGGAGCCCGGAGCGGGAGGTGCAGTACCTGGTCCAGGCAGGGCTGAGCTGAAAACCCCTCCAGGGGCCCACTCCAGGTACAGCGGGATGTGGTGGAACTGTGGGGGAGATGATCAAAACGAGAGGTTGAAGACTCATACACATTTATGGATTGGTCTGGAGGTGTCAGGCAGGCTAACGTACAGCAGGTGTACAGCAGGTGTACAGCAGGTGTCAGGCTAACGTACAGCAGGTGTACAGCAGGTGTCAGGCTAACGTACAGCAGGTGTACAGCATGTGTCAGGCTAACGTACAGACAGCATGTGTCAGGCTAACGTACAGCAGGTGTACAGCATGTGTCAGGCTAACGTACAGCAGGTGTACAGCAGGTGTCAGGCTAACGTACAGCAGGTGTACAGCATGTGTCAGGCTAACGTACAGCAGATGTCAGGCTAACGTACAGCAGGTGTACAGCAGGTGACAGGCTAATGTACAGGAGGCTCCACGGAATACCTAAGACATCAAGCTCAACAGAGTCATGTAATGTCCTGTAACGTTGCTACGATTCAAACAAGAGAACATAGCGGGTTAGAATAAGCCCCCCCCGGGAGCAGCACCGTGTGCAGACTCCCCTCGCCCGGAGACATCCGTCCTCACCTTGCTGTAGGCCAGCTTCATGAAGGCCCGCTTGGCCTCGGTGGGCTCCAGGAACTCCACGATGGCCGTGAGCCCCGAGGGGGGCAGCAGCACCCTGCCCAGGGAGCCGTGGGGGGAGAAGAGCTCCTCCAGCTCCGCCGAGGTCACCCCGGCCGGGAGGTTCTTCACCAGCATCACCGTGGTGCTGCGGGCCGCCGCGGCCTGTGGACACGCAGGGCATCACATGAGACACGCAGGACATCACATGAGACGCGCAGGGCATCACATGAGACGCCCAGGGCATCACGTGAGACGCGCAGGACATCACGTGAGACACGCAGGACATGGTCAGGTTTTGTCTTTAAAAGAGGAAACCTCAGCCGATGGCGACCATGGAGAGGTGAAGGCTCCCCATCGCTGCTCACGCTCCAGTGAAGCCAACAGTGGTGCACCCTAC
>OMKI01014399.1:7594-20948 GCA_900302315.1 Phycis blennoides | reverse complement strand
TCTTTTTTTATTATTCTACGCTTCCACTCCCCCCCGGGTGTGTGTGTGTGTGTGTGTGTGTGTCCCTCTGTGTGTGTGTGTGTGTGTGTGTCCCTCTGTGTGTGTGTGTGTGTCCCTGTGTGTGTGTGTGTGTGTGTGTGTGTGTGTGTGTGTGTGTAGTGTGTGTGTGTGTGTGTGTAGTGTGTGTGTGTGTGTCTCTGTGTGTGTGTGTGTGTGTGTGTCCCTGTGTATGTGTGTGTGTGTGTGTGTGTGCATGCCCCCCCCCCCCCCCCCACCCCCCCCCCCCCCCCCCCCCCCTGCTGTGTCCTCACATGGACACAACATGCGGCCGTAACCTCGGATTCCGTGTTCTGCTCGTGGATGTTTATTGGTGTTTGTTTTTTGTCGGAGCCGTCCGTAACTGTTAGCGTACGCAGGAACAAGTGCATTTATTTCACGCTGTCCGAGACCAGCAGAATTTCTGTAGTGATACAGTTGTTTCATGCTAGGGCTATGTGGAGAAAACATGCGATAACGCTGTTGATTATTGCATTAAATCTGTATTATTGCAATGACTATAACAACAGCAAAACAAATAAAGCAGAAAATATTTGATTGAGTCTAAACAATGTAATTCGGCACGAACAAAATATTGACCGATTCAACCCCCTCACCAAAAATGGTATATTCCACCGAGCGCACCAGAAACACCCCTTCAAACTAAAGGCACAATGGTAGTGCCCAGCACTCCAATGAAATACAAACCAAATTAATTAATTTAAACCTTACAATGTCTTGTTGTTGAAAGATGAATGAAAAATTACATTTGATAGAGAAATGTAGGCTACCAGTAGACATCTATTGGTCAGCGCTCACCTTTCAGCTGTCCTGTGTTTGCTGGTCAAACAGCTAGGAGACAGCATGAGGCACAGTTTAATCAATGAATGTCCAAAAACCCGCCATATGAATGTAATCAATAGACGTTTCTAATCAATAGAGACCCTAACGGTGGAAGTATATTATATTAGCAATATTATTACATTATATAATAATATTTATTGCAGTTCAGGTCATCGCTATGTCATCGTGATGTGCCCGCGTGTGTTTAGACATGGCGAAAGCGGCGCGTGTGTGTAGGATACGGTTCTGAGGAAGAAGAGACGACTCTTCATCGTCCACGCCTCCGCTCTCGACTCCGTTGTGTTTTGGTCAACGCTCCGTTAGCTGAGGCCCCTCACAGGTCTCCATGGTGACGGGGAAATGAGATCCATATAAATCTTGCCCGCCTTGCTTTTCAGGTGTGTGAAGGCTTTCCCCCCCCCCCCCCTTATCTTTTACCCCCTTATCTGCTGCGTTTTGAGCTGCACCTGCGTGCGAGATGCCCTGCTGGTGATTGCGTTTGTACAACAAGCAGTTGGAGTTCTTCTCATATTTAATGAGCTTATTATTTTGTGTTTGTCTGCGGGGCATCACAAGCCAGTGTGATAGATCATATCTCTTTGCACTATGTACAAGCCCAGTGGAGTAGTTTCTCTTCCGGGGAATTATATTTGTTGGTTTTAAAGTTTTTGCAGTGTATAAAAAATTATAGTGCACACAATCTGTTCCCCAAATAAATGACCTGCATTTCTTCCTATTATTAAGAATTCAGTAACAGTGCTTTTATCCATGATAGTGCTTACCGTAAAGAATAGATGAGGCAATTATAAAACCCTTTCGTCTACCTGAGATGAATAAAATAAGATGCGTTCTGAAGGGACCGAAAAAAATACGAGAACGCAATTAAGTCCAGGGCTCTGTCCATCCGCACCGGCTATTGATCAATACTTAGTGATAAAAGCCCAACTTAATTGTCTGGCCCATGGCAGCAGCATCCCGGCGTCCTCGTCGGGCTGTCTGTGTTTTGGAAGGCTTTATTCATTCGGTGGCGCTCCCAGCGGCCGCGTCCCCCTCACGCCGTCGTCGCTCGGCGGGAGGCTTTGCGTCGCGGCGGCGGTCGTTATCCGACTCGCGTCGCGTCCCGGCAGAGGGCTGCGAGGCCGGCGGAACGGCCCGTTTTTTTGCCGCAGAGCGGCGCGTCGAAGCGTTTCAGATTTACATAGCGTCAAGGTCAAGGTCGCCCGCCGTCAGGCGAGCATCCCGGTGCACGCGGCTTCGCGCGGTGCAGCCGCGCGAAGCCGCGCGATGCTATCGGCCTCCTTCTGTGCTCATTTGAAGGGATTTGACACCGTGGAGCTGTGAGGCTCCCAGGTTGTCAGCTGTCTAACACCGCACCCTGATTGATATCTACAGTCGGGGTCACTCGCTCCGAGCCCCCCCCCTCCCTCCCCGCAGCCCGGCTGCATGGGGAACCCGAGCCACTCGGCATGGGATACTGATAACGGGACGACTCTCTCACATTACGGTCGGGTCATCACTTCCAGTGGTACGGATAATGCATCATTCTGAAATAAACGACTCTGGAACCCTCTCTCTACCATCTCTCTCTCTCTCTCTCTCTCTCTCTCTCTCTCTCTCTCTCTCTCTCTCTCTCTCTCTCTCTCTCTCTCTCGCTCTCTCTCTCTCTCTCTCTGCACCGACTCTCCCAACTGTAGGGAGGTAATCCAGCCGTGGGAGGTATTGAGATTTTAATATATGCACACACAGAGCAAAAATAACAAGCTCAGTCCCTGAGGTCCGACGCCAAAGGAGCCAGCTCCCAGGTACGGGCCCCGGGCCAGTCGTCGATCACACTGGGAATTGCCAATATATTTTTTATTCTTCATCCGGCCCGGTCCACTGTGGGTGACATTGATCAGAGCGGCTGGCTTATCTCCTCCCTTCATTTCTCCGACCCCCACAAAGCCTTGTAAACAAGGGGGGCTGCCGCGGCAGGAGGGCTAATCTTCCAGCACGACTCCAGATTAGATCAGGCTGCGGCAAATTCAATCCCCCCCCCCTCCTCCACCACCACCACCACCACTCTCCCTGGTGAACAGAACTCGGTACCACGAGGTGGACCTGCAGCCAGTAACCGAGCATGGCTTCACAACAGGGACGCCTCGTGTTTACAAGGAAATTCGTGGAAGTAATTAAGATGGTGATGATGGTGATGACTCTCCCGGTGCCAAAACCCGACATAGAAAGAAAAAAAAACTGTGGTGCTTTTTTGAATAGAGAGATTGAAGCCATTTCTTTCCAATGACCGATCGCCAATCAATCACGTACAGTGTATATCATAGTATATAATACATGTAGTATATATTGCAGTCAGTGTCCACAGTCATGTTGTTGGACAAAGGGTCGTTATACATTAAGAGAGTACATGTGGTATATGAAAGCCTTATTAATTGATGTTGCTAAACATTCCCTCTGGCAGTTCTGAGAAATAGGGAAAGCATTGTTCGTAAATGAATCGCGGTGAAAGTTGTATTCCAAGAAAGGGTTGACAGACACATTGATCAACTCATCTGAAAGTCTGCTGAGATGATTATCTAACCATCACTGTGTGAGTGATGGTTTCCCATGAAGATGTTGAAGACATGACTCATGGACCAGGGCTAAAACCAGGGTAGCATGTCTCGGCCCCCCTGAACCTGCTTGTCTCCTGAATTTGCCAGTGTGAGGTTGGTCTTTGTTCGTGGGTTTGACAGAAGGGAGCTCGGAGGTCATACTCTGAATTCTCCGTAGTCCTTTGTTTCCTCACAAGTCCCATACTGTGTGGCTAGCTCACGTTAAGTAACATAAGCCATGGTTCAGGAGTTGTCGCATGGCTGGCCCCTTATGCTTTAAGCATTCTCTCTGCAATACATTGATTCTCATTGTTGAAGATTGCAAGAGTGTTTTCTTTTCTTTTCATTTCATAATGTTCAACCGCTTTAGAAACATTCACTTCAATCTTGCTTCACAATCAAGTAAAATATATATTTCTACTTCTACCATTTTGAAGCCCAGGATTGTAAGTGAGTCGTTCTCCAATCCAACACTTCAATTCATTGACAGTATTTTACTGATTAAATAATAGCATTAACTATATTTTGATAATGTTTTTCTCTAAAACCTTTTACGAATGCTTCAAAATAGAAAATATGGGAAAGATGTGATAACATAAGAGATGACACAGAATTAAACAGGCATAATGAATTAAGATGGACACGAAATGAAAATGATAAAGAAAGAATAGAATAAAAAAAAACATAGAAATGTCGTGTGTAGGCTACTTTCTAGGTATTTCATGCAAAAATTGTTAATCCTAACATTGCGTCCAGAGACAGGACCCTTATCTGAGATACTTCAATAACTGCCGCCCAAGTCTGAGTTGTGTTACATTTCCATTACAGTTCCGGAATAATCTCTCTACCTTTGACATTAGCCGTCCCAGGCAGCTATTTCAATCGCCCAGGGGCAGGTTGGGGGTTAATCATCTCTAGCATTTCGCCCAGTGGCATTAGAAATAAGCAAGCAAGGAAATAAATAAATCAAATGGCAACTCCTTGATTCAGCCCCCTTGGCAATGTAGGATCTGTTACTCAAAGTAGAGGAAAAGTAACAGTGTTAAAATGATTGTTTTAAAAACCACGGCCGGCGAGATTGATGAAACACAACAGCATGGAGCTGTCTTAACAGGTCAGTGAGCACATCTAATGGCTTATTAAATCATAGGGCCCAAACCAAAGCTTTCTCTCTCTGCTGTGCAGTCACCCGTTGCATACGGTATTCCCTGCATGACGAAACACTCTGGGCTCAGCTGGGCTGTCAGCATCAGAAAAGATTTAAAAAGATATATATATATATTATAATAATAATAACAATAATAATAATCTCTGTCTCTGGATTCCCATTGGTTGTCCATTAATCTCAACGTGGCAGGTTGTGATGACCTTCAAGATTTGCCTGTACTCTTTTTGTCCAAACTGTTGGTCTTCAATGCAAATCAAATGCAGTCACCATCTTAAGTTGTAATGTTGTTGTTGTTTTTTTTTCCTTTTCAGTAAGAAATATATGACAGAAGACATCTTTTTAAATAATAATCACAAATAAATTGTGTGCCAAGAGGAAGAAAAAGGGATTTCACGCTGAGGGTCCTTATATCAGCCATTTTGTTTCCTGATCCCAAACATAGTCATATTTTCAATGTTTATTTTTATTCTGCTGCATTTGGAATGCAGACGTTGACGCTAACGCAGTGTGTCCGTTTAGCATTTGAAGTGGAGCATGACAGGTTTAGCCTCTGAGAGAAGACAAAGGACCCAGACTGCCAAAGTGCCTGTTTGGACCATATAGTGAAAGTGAACCAATAAATTACATTTATGCCACATATCATACATTTTTACAATAATCGGTAAGAAAGCAGACTGCAGACCCTTAAAACAAACAAACACATTTTTCAATGAATGCTAATTCTAAGTTTTATCTTCCATTCAGAAACGAACCGAAATGCCGTTGAAATCCACCCTGCCTTTTGGTGTGACGTAGGCATGTCCCCCCCATGTTCATGCTGGTGTAAGCGTGAGGAAGACCTGCAGTTCAGGCTAATTAGAGACCCAAAATTAGCCCATACGTGGGAATTGTTTGTTGATACCTAGCATCTTGCACAACAGGATGTTGGAGGCTGTCCATGCCCCCAGCCAGCAGTGTGTGTGTGTGCCAGCAGAAGCATGTGTGCATAATTCAATTTCTGAACTGAACACTTTCTACCAAATAATCCTTCAGCAAAAAAAAAAAAATCAATAAATGAATTTAATGGCTACCAGCTAAAAGAGTAACACAAAAAAAAAACCCTGTTTGAAATAAATCCACCTTTGGAAAAAAAGGAGAACAACTTGCCATGCAAACTTAACACCTTCAGTCGGAGCTGTCTTTCGACTTACTCATGTCTGTGTTCCTCCTCTAACCTATGAGTGTGACAGTAGAAGCTCACACATGCACGCTGTCACCAGGGCCGCCTACGTGCCGGCGCCTCACAAGTACACAACATGTCCCGGCCGCCGCTCGCACTAGCGCCCGTGCACCAGCGGCCGTGCACCAGCCCCCGTGCACCAGCCCCGTGCACCAGCGGCGGTGCACCAGCCCCATGCACCAGCCCCCGTGCACCAGCCCCGTGCACCAGCCCCGTGCACCAGCCCCGTGCACCCGCGTCCGTGCACCAGCGCCATGCTGCCTGCTCGTGCCCAGAGGGTGTCTCCTCTGACAGCCATCACGTTGGGATGCGTGCTGCCGCTGGCCTTATCTCATGCTCATACATGACCACAACAAAGCCATGTGTGACCACCGCACCGGGGTCTCAAGAGATGCTCCAGAACATTCACATCTCCTATTCACTGCTGCAGGGGGGAAGCATAGCAGAAACCCCCCCAAAATATATGGTTGCAATTCTTTGTTCAATAACGTGATAAAAAAGGTACAAAAATATATGTTTTTTTTACACTGCTATATATGAATAAATACATATAGTTATACATAGTTCAGGAGTCACCAAGACATTCAAGTCGTACTGCAAAATAAATTATGAATATGCCTTTTTTATGTGTACCGTAAAAAAAAAATCGCTCCCCATCTATTAGCCACCATCAAGCATCGAGCTGAAGGTCACAGAAGATATTACATCCCCGGTCTCTTTAGCTGCTTCATTACCTCACATGGAGGCTCACGCATACCTTAAACAAGGCTTCAGTCTCCACACTTTACCCTTTATCTCTGATGTCTCCAACCTGCTCGCCCCCACTGCAAATTAACAAACAAATGAACCTTTTCACTGGAGACAAATGAGGGGAAAATAGTCTTTAAAGAGGATCATTTATTCAAATCCCTGTCGGAGGACGGCGGGGGCCTCTGGATGAGGGCCTAAATGAAATACAGAATCACTTCAGGCATTACAAACTCCATTAACTATATAGTCTCGCTGCGCCCATGCTAATATCTTTTAAGAGCAGAGCTTGTGTAACCAGGTAGACTTAATGAGAGGGACAGACCCACACACTTCCCTGAAACGTCCGTGGAGATGATGAAAGCAGAGGACTGGTGTCATTGCAACTCTATTTCAGGCTATGGAATGATATTGATATGGTATGGATTTGATATTTCTATGTTATGATAATCCCTGCCAACAACAGTAGCTTTTCTGCACGAGGACTAAAAATGAGAGATATATGTCAATGGTGGAGCCTGGAGACCCAGGCTCCACCATTCATTAAGATTTCACATAAATCCCCTCAGCCACACCTATACTTATAAGGATGGTTCTACACCAAACCTTTAGCCCCACTCAGATCAGCCGACTGCACTCGTATCTCAGCTGTGAAATTAATAATTATAATTATGCACACAATTACGCACACAGATGTACAGTTAGAAATGCCTGAAGCAGCGTGGTTAACAAAGCTGTTAAAGCTTGTATAATAATAGCATTGTCATCATCTTGATTTGTATCTACAGCAGGTGTTTATTGAAATACATCCAATTTGTTGGATGTGAGATTTTTTTCTCTTTTTGTACAGAGGTACAAACCCTCGACTTGGATTGTCTGTAGATAAAAACGCCTAATTTCAGCTTCTTGAGGTTTATCTGTGGGGAGGGGCTGGGACCTCCTGTGCACCTCCTGTACACCTCCTGTGCACTTCCTGTACACCTCCTGCCCACCTCCTATACACATCCTGTCCACCTCCTGTACACATCCTGTCCACCTCCTGTACACATCCTGTCCACCTCCTGTGCACCTCCTGTACAATTCCTGTCCACCTCCTGTCCACTTCCTGTGCACTTCCTGTGCACCTCCTGTGCAACTCCTGTCCACCTCCTGTGCAACTCCTGTCCACCTCCTGTGCACCTCCTGTGCGACTCCTGTCCACCTCCTGTGCACCGCGGCGGCTGCATTGTCACCAGCCCGGGCCGACGGGTCCTTTTTCACTTGTTGTCCTGCTTTGTTTTCTCACGTCCCTCAAGTATCTCTGCCGCACGCCCGGTCAAGAGGAAGAGATACGAGGGCCACGAGAGAGAACCAAAAGGCCCGGTCACCGGCAGCGAGCACAGAATCTTGATGAAATACAGTAATACAAGTCCCCTGCTTGGGTTGCGATGGAGAGTGAAAGGTTATTCCGCAGCATCTCCCCACTGCAATCCTTCAAAAGTCAGCCTCCCCCTGAGTTTACTTCTGCCGCTTCGCAAGTGCACCCCTGCTATGCTGCGATGAAACCAAGCGCCTCTTGAAGGTCATTTTCTACATGTCTAATTTTACCCTTGAGTAGAGAGCGAGCATTATTTTAAATACTTGTTTCAGGCACCATTTCCCTCTCTCTCTCACTCGCCCCCCTCTTGCTGTTTATGTGCCACCATTCCGAGGTGATGGAGAGGTGATGAAAAGACAGATGTTTGTCTCACCGAGGTCCTCGCGGCGCTCTTCATGGGATCACTGGGCCACATGTCGTTTGCTCGGTCTGTTCCCAATCAGGTGCACTAAAATGAAGTAAATGAGAGTCAAGATGGCTAATTAATCTGTCAGTAGGACTTTTTAAATAAGACGCACGTCACCATTGAGATATCCATTTCATGCAACAATTCATCTAAAATTGCATTAACTGAGCGCTCTTTACAGTATCTGCGCACAGACTTGCTCGGGTATCTTGCGATGGCATCACTGCACAAATAAATAACAAGTAACTAGAAGAAAGTACAATTTCAGAAGAAGATCTGGCGTGGAGCTTTCTGAAATGAAGTTTTACTACCTGGTGTATTGGAAATGTACAGTAGAGTGATGTGAGGTAGCGCTGTACTTTAAGGTGGTTGCCAGGGTGTTCTGCACAGTTCACAGCCGCTGGTTGCTAGGCTGTTCTAGGTGGTTGCCAGGGTGTTCTGTGTTTTTCTTAGGGTGCTGCTAGGCTACTGTAGGTGGGCTGGTTGCTAGGCTACTCTAGGCGGTTGCCAGGGTGTTTTTATTAGCTAGGATCTGTAGGGTGTTGTATGTGGTTGTCCATTGTGTTTTGGGTGGTTGCTAGGGTGTTCTGGGTAGCTGATTGGTTGTTCTAGGCGATCTGTGTAGTATTCTAGAGGTTGCTAGGGTGACCTAGTTGGTTGCTTTGGATGTCTAGGGGGTTGCTGGGGTTCTAGTTGGTTTCTAGGTGCTTGGCAGGGTGTTCTGGTATTAGTATAAATAGCAGGTTTTGAGTCAAGCTTGGATGGTGAGGTGGTTAGTAAAGTTTGAATTATTTTATGAAGTAAGTAAGTATAATTATAATTGTAAGTATGAAGGAGGAGTTGAGATGGAGGTTTTGGAATAATGATAATAGTCTAGTGACAGAATTATTTAATTATTACAATTATAAAACACAGAGACAAATCCTTTGTGTATGTGGCTGTTTTTAAGTGGAAAAGTTGAAATACTTAAAAAAGTATAAATAGTATAAACAAGTCATTCCATAAAAGTTTCGATAGTAAGGTCGTCTATAAACATTTTTCAATATTTTTCTAGAATAATACGGAGGAGCAGAGCAGGAAAGTTTGGGAAGAATAACAATACAAATCTAAAGCGTGATTGATAACAGGAGGTGTGCAGCTAACGCTCTGCGCACCTAATTATTTTATAATTATTATCGGTGCATTTGACGCACGACTCAAACGGAAGCTCAGACTTTGTTGGCAGGGTTGGGTTTTTTTCTTCGTTCAATAACAACGTGTGCATGGCGTCAGCGGGGTGCCAATCTACGGCACCTCCAGGGACACCAAAGTGACAACCCTCTCAGCACTCTGAGGACGTGTGGGAGGCAATGCAACCACCCTGCTATCGCTGTTACCGCTGTGTGCGTGTGTGTGTGATGCTTCTGGAGTAACACACACAGCCCTCCTACCCTGATCTCTGCTGCCGTCTCCTCTCCAGAGACAAAGGCCGAGGTCTCGGGAGAGAGCGCATGCTTCCTCTCCTCCAGCCGCCCTGCTCGCGTTATCTAGCCTTTTGACTTTTTGACCCTGAGCGAAGAGCTGATAGCGCGGAAGCAGAGCAGGTAACTCACCGGCGATGCCCGGGCAATGGCTCACACTGGAAGTAGCCATGTCAGCCGCTTGGCTGGTGCTGGTGTGTTTTTATTTTTTTTTTTATTCTGCCCACAAGGCAAAGAGAGGGGCCTTCTTTTTCACACCTGTCCGCAAGGATAAGTGGGCTTGTCACAAGCAGAGCTAATCTGTTGTAACGCTCAGTCACACTCGATTCCCTCGTGGAGCTTTTCCCTTGTCCTTGGATGTCTGCTGGCTGACGGGCTCGTCCACGCTGGTGATCAGTCTAACCAGCTTTGAAAACATTTGACTTGGGTCAATGGAAGGCAGCGGCATCGCCACTTTCTTTTGGGGAGGGGGGGGGAGGTGGAAAATATGCTGCCCTTCAGAGTTACAACTTTGCTTTTTGGAGGAGATACGGAGAAGATGCCTCATGATGTTATTGAGTGCCAAGGCACATTGGAATATAATGACAAGGTTGAAGAAGAAGAATGATTTACCCTTTTCATAACAAGGGAATCAGTAGGAGAATTGGAGAAAATCTAAATGTGTACTTTACCCACAAGGCTCTCAGTGGGGGGGAGCAATTGCAGAGATGTTAGTGAAGAATTGAAGGCATAACTATCGGGATGAAATTTGAAAAATACTTATAATATAAAGTGAGCTAGCTGATCACTCCATTTGTTTGCTTAAACGCCTCTCATATATTTTGTGCAAAGTAACATGGCTTTTCACATTAATTTACACAAAATGTTAATTCGGCTCAATTACCTTTTAATAGTATTTCTTAATTAAATCGATTTTTGGGGATATTAGGCATGATAGGGCCTGATGAGGAAAGTTAACAGAATGAACAGAAATAAATGCATGTTCATTGAGATTTTTTTTTGTTGGGTTTCTCTTGGTTGATTGTTTTGTATATGAGAAGAGAACTCAGAGGTTATGTAAATAGTATTCATCAAATTGCTCTGACAGATTTAGAAATTCATGTAACCTGGTTGCAGGAGTTATATTTACAGTATGTTTATCTCTTTCACTTCGTTTTCACTTCACTTTTAAGTAAAACCTTTTTATATAAAACTTTCACCATTTGGTCATCAAAGTCAGTTGCCGTCGTCAAACAGTTGTGAAGGATTTTCTTTCATTCTTCCATCAGTTACCATTGAAATAAATAAATAAAAATGACGTTTACAAGTCAAGCACAAATCGTGCATAATTGTGTTGCAGAAAAGAAAATCCAAGTAAAATGAAGCATCTCCCACCTTCCAACTGCTACCAAAAAAAAAAAAACTTCACTTCAAGACATTTAAAAGCACTTTATTACTTTTAGTTTACTTTTTTGTTGTATAATCTTGACATGTCTAGCTCCCAGGGCTTGACATTTAGTTCATCATCACACATCCCTTTTTATGGATAAATGGTTGAAGTGGGTGTGTGAGCTATACAATCTTTGAAGCAGCACTCAAGACAGACCAAGTGTCAATTCAGAACAATTTATATACAGAAAAGGAGAATGACATCACCCTGACTTTTCAGACTGCACCCTGTGGTAGAATAATAGAATCCCATTAAGCACATTGCTTTCAGAAGGATGGCCCTGGCATTATTTTAAAAATAGCACAAAGGACAGATTTTGGTAGAATCCACTGCTAGAAATCCCCTGGTACTCACGTTTCAACAGGCAAGGACCTACTGTGGGGCTAAGGAGTGCTAACTCTACCCATGCTAACGAGTCACTAATCTGCCTAGCCGCAGTGGAGCCCAGTCAAGCCTTGTGCAGTTGTTTTTATTTTAAACTATAGTATAATTCTAATTCTGTTCTAATTCTGTTCCCGATCCGACCCGCGGCTGTACACCCATACCGCGCGTACAAGTGAACGACGTTTTCGTGCCCACTTGTATCAGGTGGTATTAGGCTTATAACTATTTTTGTTGAATATTCTTTTTTGCCAAAGTCAATTAAAAACGACTTTCATATTGAGCATGCTGTGTGCCATATCTGCTTCTATTGCAAAAAAAATGTTTAACTTCCTTACAAAAGAGTGGACTGTTTTCTTAGCTTTTCCCACGTACTGGTCAAGCCTTGACTAAGCCCAGGGAGAGAACAGGATCCTGGCACCATGCCTGCATTGCAATTCTTTTTAAAAATGACCTTTTTTTTATTCTGAATGTCCTCTCAAAATGATCCCGTATGAATGCACTGTGTTCTAAATGTTTCTTATTGATTCATAAATGTTAAAATGTCTCTGTTGAATGTGTTTCCTTCCTGCATAATGCATGTTCTCTCTGCATATTAATAATCCCGTTTTACTGGTTCTTACTCATTTCTACATAGCACAAATCATAACAAAAACATAGACTTAAATATTAAACATCCAGTGAATACTCTATAAGTATGATATGAGTTTTAGATGCTTCAGAAATCTATTTGGACAATATATACCTTATCGAAAAAGAAAACAATTTTGTAGTGCGACTACAAATAGTTTCTCAAGTTCCCACTCATGTAAGTGGTGGAGCGATTCCCGCAAAACCAACAGCTGTTATTCTATTGGTCTTCAGCCAGAAGCCTTCTGGCACGATGTCCTCACTAACAGCGCTGTGTAAAACACTATCGATCCACCTTCCACCTGCAAGACATACCGCCGTGGACCAGTCCAGTTCTGCTGATTGCCAGCATGGAGGAATTATTGTTATTGGATTTTAAACTGGTGCTATATCATAAATGCATGTGTTAATTATGTGCAGGCCAGTGTGCTCGTTCCTGTTTGCCCTTCCAGCAAACCCGATGAGGGTTGCTCTGAAGGGCTTGACCTTATCGTCTAGTGCTTAGGGACTTTGACCCCCGGCCAAACGGTTCTCGGTTTGAGCTTTCAGGCCTCCATGAAGCAGACTCTCTCTGCTCATGTCCAAAAACTTGAACAACTTGATTTATGATGAATGATGAAAAGGGATGTAGTGAGTTACAATGAACCATTATACGTAGACTTGGATCGTGATCCAAAATGTTGCCATAAAGGCGCAATGTTAAAAGTTAAAAAAAGTGTACAATAAGATGTAAATATGGATCCCCGAAATGAAGCATGTTGATAGTGGGCAGGGACGAGCTCAAACAGGGTAATTTTTGGTTTTATTTTAATGTATCTCCAATGCTCTAAAACAACATGTATTTATACAGCCCTTAGTCACAATTACTGTCTCCACAAACATGCCCCCAAAGGCAAGGAAGGGAAGCCTAGGAAGAAACCTTGAGAAGGAACACAGAGTCGGATCCCTCCTCCAAGGGATGGTTCAAAACGATTGAACACGATAATGAATCCTCTCCCTCTCTCTCTCTCTCTCTCTCTCTCTCTCTCTCTCTCTCTCTCTCTCTCTCCCTCCCCCCCCTCTCTCTCTCTCTCTTTTTTCTCTATTT
>OMKI01014393.1:2500-10210 GCA_900302315.1 Phycis blennoides | reverse complement strand
ATACACACCCAGACAAACACACACACACACACAGACAAGCACACATACACACACACACACACACACACACACACACACACACACACACACACACACACACACACACACACACACACACACACACACACACACACACACACACACACACACATACACACACACACACACACACACAAGTATAACAAAATATTTGATGAACATATTTTTTTGACAGTTCATTTCTGTGCATGTCTGTCTGTCTGCCTGTCTGTCTGTCGGTAGGGTGCAGCAGCTGGAGGAGGAAAATGAGGAGTTGAAGATAGATGTGTGCAGACTCAAGTCCCAGACAGAGAAACTGGACCAGGTGGGTGTGACAGGAAGTGAGTTGGTGTTTTGTTTAAAAGCAAACAGTTTTCTTGTTAACTGGATGATGTCGAATGGACTCAGTCTCATTCACCTAGCGGCCATCTTTGTTTTTAATGTTAACAATAGAGCTTTTCTTCTCTGCCGCAACATAGACGGCTAAGTGGCTGACATTCACTGCGTTGTGTGAACCTTCATGTCCAGGAAAAGCAGAGGATGACAGACAAGCTGGAAGACACCAGTCTGCGGCTGAAGGATGAGATGGACCTGTACAGGAAGATGATGGACAAGCTGTGGCACAACCGCCATGAGTTCCAGAAGGAGAAGGAGGCCATGCAGGAGGTCTGCACACTCATGTCTTCTAGCTTCCTGCCCAGCTCCCTCAGAGCCATCAGCAGCTCGGCTGATGAGCATGAGATGGTTTCATCCACACGAACAATGCAGACAATCCCCATCACAAAATACAGTAGAGCTAAATCAAACTACTTTTTGAAAAGAGACGAAAGCAAGTAATTGTTTAGTTAACATGTCCTTAACTGATACACACATGCACCCTTACTCTGTCGACGTCATATCTTTATAGACTGCATATATTTCATTTCTTCAATTTCTCTATTTGATATTGACATACACAGATTAAATTTTATATTTTATGCTGGCGCAGTGAATAAAGGACACCAAAACCTGTATGTGCAAACGTACCTGGGAGTCAGGCTGTGTGGAGGCTGATCCTGTGTGTGCCTCCCTCCCTCCCTGGTGCTCCTCTGGGTCTTCTAGCTGGTGGGAGACCTGCGTCGCCAGCTGGAGCACCTGCAGCTTTTCAAGCTGGAGGAGGAGCATCCCGGGGCGGGCCGGGGGCTGGCCGGGTACAACGCCCGGACCCGCGAGGTCCAGCACCAAGTCAAGAGACTCAAGCAGGTCAGTCAAACACATCATGATCTTAAGAAAAGTAATCATCATAATAAGAACTTGTTGCATTTCTAAAGTGCTTTTCAAAGCATTGCATAGTACAGGAGGGCACTATCATTTACATTTACATTACACCTCATCTACCATCTGTGTGTAGTGGCCAGCTGGGTAGAAGATATCTCACTGGCCATCACAGGGGAGAGGTGAGGGATGAAACCATCCAAAAGACCCTCTTCACACCGGTGTTATTCTGGAACAAACTCAGGTGTTGCCATAGTGACTTATTATGAGTCTGCTACTTTTATGTACCAGGTCCATGGTCAAAGTCTGGTATCTTCACTAGTTTAGGCCTGTGTTTGTCCTATGGTGGTGACTCTGTAAACGTATTATATATTTCTATTTAGTCCCTTCTCCCCTGGAGGTAAAACCCACTAACACCACAAACATCTGGCTTTTGTCTTTACTGGGAAAGGTTACAATCGACATTCATTCCTGGGACACACAACTGCAGCAGTAGGTTGTAGGTAGTCGATCAATAGGTATTGATTGATAGGTATTGATCTATAGGTATTGATCGACTCCTGCTCTGATCGGCAGTGATGTAAACATGACACCCGGGAGACTCGCCAACTTTCGCCCTGTTTCCTGGACAATGCTTTGATGCTTGTTTTTGTGTAAATAGACGAGCCTGACATCACCAGACCAATTTGCAAATACATATTATTCTGGGACGTCTCAGTTCATTTAAAATGTCTAAGGGCCGTTATCAACAAGGTCAGAACAAAATGCATCTGGGCACGAATGGATAGACCAATCAGAGCAAGGAAACATGTCCGACAGCAGCGGCCTCTGTCCTGGTTATTTATGAAAAAACCTCAAGGGCTCTCCCACAGGGTGCTCCTCTGTACAGTCATCCTATCAGAGCCATCCAATATGAGAGAAATGTCTCTCATTGTCCCGACCCAGGCCTGTCTACACGGGAGGGGCCAGATGCAGATCAAATAAAACATGAGCTTGCAGCTTTATTCTTCAAACCCAAAGGGACTACACTGATTAAATAACAGATGTAAAAAGAAATAACCTCCATGACATTTTCACTGGACTCTGTGACTCTATGACTCTATGACTCTCTGACTCTGTGACTCTATGACTCTGACTCTATGTGACTCTATGACTCTGTGACTCTGTGACTCTGTGACTCTATGACTCTGTGACTCTGTGACGCTGCTTTTTTCTGTTCAGTAACCTTGCCTTCCCAAAGTGTTTTGCAACGTTGAACACGGTACACCACACAGTAACCTGCATATATGCACACATTTTGGTGGAACAAAAGTATTTGAAAGCAGGGGATGATAAAGTGGCCATGTTGAGTCCTTGTTGTTTCACTTAGCTCCATTTTAGCAGGTTTGTCCTCAGAAGTCGTATTTTCGCTTTCAGCCGAAATCATGGTTAGCTAAATAACAAAGTATGAAAGCTGCTTATTTGTATAGGAGTCAAGCACCTCTACCATCTTAGCTGACTGACCTCACATGTCCACACAACACAATGTCACTTCCCTTGGAGACCTTGAAGGACAAGGTCGGTTTAATCTCGGTGATTAAACCGTCACAACTGTTCACTAAAGCACGTTATCCACATCTTTCTGCTGTGTAAACAGGGCCAATCTCTCTCTATTGGCATGGGAAATAAACAATTACATTGCCAAAGCAAATGAAACAAAGGAAAAATACAATATTTAACATTTGAATATTTGAAACTAGAGATATAAAAAAGGACAAAACTTCTCTCATCCTACATCCCATCACCTCAGGAGAACCACAAGCTGCGGGATCAGAACGATGACCTGAACGCTCAGATCCTGAGCCTGAGTCTGTATGAGGCCAAGAACCTGCTGGCCTGCCACACCAAGGCCCAGAGCCTGGCAGCTGAGATAGACACGGCCTCCCGGGATGAGGTGGGTGGATGTGTGGGGCTATCTCACTACAGCTCTTAGGTAAATACAACTCTATTACCTGTATCCAACATCAGCCATTTGAAAGGCTGAAATAAACATAGACAACACTATTCTATCATGCATGTAGGTTGACCAGCTGCGACCTCTGTCATCTGTTTGTATTTTGTCAGGTATTTTGTGTGTATTTCAGTGATTTTTGGATTGAGTGACTCATACTTGCTCTACGTCTCCCTCTCCTGTCTGTCTGTCTGTTATTATTATTCCTGTCTGCCGTTCAGCTGGTCGATGCCGTGAAGGAGCAGGAGGAAAACAACTACCGGTTAAGGCAGTACATGGATAAAATCATTCTTGCTATTCTAGATCATAACCCCTCCATCTTGGAGATCAAGAATGAATAAGAAAGATACACATCTAAACACGCACGCACACACAGACACACACTATACTTGTGGGTTTCTACCATGCGATTGCCAACCCATAGCCCTTATCCTTTTTACTGGCCAAAACTGGGCTCACTTTTCCAAAATGTCTTTTCATCTTCAAATCTCAAACCTTTTGTCACATAATGAAATTAAGATATGTAATAAAATACAACTCACACTATTTCTTAATCAGGGCCTAATCCAAGTCATGCTTGGTTAGGCCTGTGTGCACCTGAATCTTTCCAAGACTGCTTTTCAATTATTGAAATCTATACCTTTCCAAAAGCTTCCCTGTGTGTAGTTACAAGAGTTCTGTAGCTTTATTCTCCCACCAGAAGATTAAAATTCATACAGCTTGTTTGAAGTTGAATATGAAAAAAGAATGATGACTCGATACACTAACAACTTGAGAACACTATGTATCTACCTTGCACAAAGTTGTGGGATGTTATTAAAGCACAAGTTGAACAATTGGTTTGAAAATAAAAATGCACCTTAAGTAATTTACTTCATGCTTCTAGAAATTGGCTGTCCTCTTTCAAGACACAATGAACGTGTACCTTTATCTGCATTCAAAAGTATGAACAATGAATTATGTATGGCGTATGGAGCCAATGATGAATTGCTTTTACTTAAGATACTTTACTTAAGACTTGGTTTCATTCAGTTTTTGTCAGTAGTTGTCAGTTGTCTGTGCTGTCACAAATAGTGACAGGTTCAAATCTTATTTTAAAGAGACATCTGGACATGTCATGAATGTACATCATGCATTGTAATTATTACATGGTTACTCATGCTCTATAATACCATATGATTTCTTTTTACAATTAATGATAGAAAAGGGGCATTTGTATGTGTGTATTTTGCGTTTATGTTATACAGTTTCATTATAGCAGCTCAACACAAATGTGTTTTGTTCGGTTGCACAACTTTTACGTATATATCTTATTTTAGTGTTGCCTTTTCCCTCACCATATCTGTGCCTGTGCCCCATAACTATTGCAATATCCATGTTGATTTAATGGTCACATTTTCATTATATCCGTTGAGTCATAGATTTTGATTTGCAATTGCCGCCTAGTTTGTCTCTTCCTGCTGCACTGATCATTCTTCTACAATGTAATTAAGTGTACAGAATCTAGTTACTGTTTGTATTGTCATGCCACACGTATCAACGAAAGATAATATTATCTTTTTACAATATAAATTATCATGATGATAATAGATTACAATATGTGTTACCTGTGCAGCACATTATAAACGAGTGCTATGCTATTGATTTCATTCTAAATTAAATCAATTGCATTCACTTGAAACATTCCCTTAGAAGGTTTAAAGCATTTGCTGAAAGCAAAGTGTAATAGGTGTGAACACCATGTAGACAGTGATATAGCCTGTTAGAAGTCACTCACTGATCACCAATGTGTTTGTTCTCTCACTATTGTAACTTCAAATGCTACATTTAGTGGCCATGCTGTAAACCAGATGTGTAAATAAAAGAAAAACAGTTGGCTTTAGATGCACTATGTCTGCAGTCTGCTAACTTTGACCTTCCAATCACATGTGGTCCATGTGGTCACTATGGGCAATGCCCCCACAGCCCAGCCCCTGTTCATCAGAAGATGTGATGGTGTTTGTGGGTTGATCTGAGCATTTGGTCTATCTTTAACATAGTTTGGTCTATCTTTAACATAGTTTGGTCTATCTTTAACATGGTTTGGTCTATCTTTACATACAATAGTTGCATGCACACATGCTAAAGAGTGACCACAGTTTTAGAAGGTGCATCCAAACCACAACATTTCAGAAAATGTTGTTAGGCATCCTACAGGCATCTATCCTAACAAGAGTACTAAATTAGCTAAATTAAATTAATTTAAGTAAATTGATAAATTAATAAATCGCGGCGATTATTAATTGTGGACCTGAACTCTTGACCATACATCACCAGCTGTAACATAGCATGTAAAGTTAAACATGTCTAACTTCAAATCTTACCATATCTAACCTTAACACAAGAGGTCCAAATTTTATCTATATTTGTGAACAGCACAAGCAGCAAAAATGTTACCCTTGAGAGCAAGATATACCAAATAAGTTAAATATGTCTAGTTCCATATCCTCTGAGCCAGCAAACCATCTGGTGCCGAGAGGAAAGAAGAACCATTAGCACATTACACATCATATATACAGTATATATACCGGTATATATATATATATATATATATATATATATATAGATAGATAGATAGATAGATAGATAGATAGATAGATAGATAGATAGATATAATTAATATATATTTTTCAACCTGAACTCTTTCATGTTGTACAGATGTGCTGTGAAATAGGGGGCAGCTTTACATAAGTCGCCACTAGAGGGTGAACTTGGACATGGTGTCAGAGAGAATAAAGACCAGTTAAACGCATAAAGTGATAGATTTGTAACATAGCTTGAATTAATATGTCAACGTATCTAAATATGTTGAGGTTGTCTAATATGATGTATACAATTGTATACATGGGGAAGAAGGAGAAAACTATTTATTATTACTCTATTATTAGTTTTATAATACATCTCAATTGCTCACTCTGCTCATACACTCAGCCAGTTAAACATAAAATGCCGGACCACTGTGTTTTATTGAATGACGAGAGAATGCAGAGAGAGTGAAAGAGAGAGTGAGATTCTCTGTGTGTGTGTGTGTGTGTGTGTGTGTGTGTGTGTGTGTGTGTGTGTGTGTGTGTGTGTGTGTGTGTGTGTGTGTGTGTGTGTGTGTGCTTATTCAGTGGTTCTGACAAGGGTTTTTCAGCCCATCTATCCATCCCTTCCCTTTCTCTCTTTCATTTCTTCTCTGTCCATTCTCTCTCTGCCAGCTAAAAATATCTCTTTTTAGGCATGTGCATAAAGGCCTTTCATGTAGCTGGCCTCTCCAGCCTGTGTGTGCGTCAGCTATGATGTCAATGCAGCCAGAGAAAAGGGTTTCTGTGGGGGAGGAACCTCAAATGCGTGGGAGTTTGCCTCACTTAGCCTGTGCCTAACCTAGCCTGTTTTCCCACTCAAATCTATGGGTTTCCCAGCTAGCCCAGCATAGCATTGCATAGCATTGCATAGCATGGTTGCATGCATGGATATGAATGGAGCACTGAGGAAAGGGGATAACAGTGAGTCTATGATGGTGGGCGGAGCTTCCAAAATAAACAGTGTGAATAGTCCATTTCAAATGAAGTACCTGTGTGTATTTAATTTTCATTAATTTTCATTACATTTATAAGAACATAAGACTCAATTTATATATTTGGACAAAATAGTAGATGGTATCTACTTGGCCTTCAGAGGCCTAGGATGTATCCTGTAAGATATCTATAGACCTTTTTCCACCTGTTAAAGTTTAGGTTATGTGGTATATGAAGTGTGAACACACGTAGACCTACACAGAATTCAATCAACTATGTGGATGGCTCCTACTTGTTTCTGGCACTACAAAGTATGTGTTGTGGCATTTTTGTTATTGTTGATCTATTGGAGGAGTTCATTTGGGGTTGTGGGCTCATCGTCCCCCCCCAAACAAATCATTACTTGTTAGGGTGTAATTATCTCTTACTCAACATGTTATGGTGTAATTATCTCTTACTAACACCAGAACACATTATCTGTGCATTATATTCAAACACATTCTGTTAACATCATCCTTTCTTTGTTCCTAAATCCTTTTGAATGTTGGTAATCACATGTAGACTCGTTAACTAACAAAACATTTGCTGAATTCCAGTAAATGTTATGTATCTTAGCTAAAATAGCTGTGCAGGTGGTCTTGATTTGACCCAGCACAGTTAAGATAAAAAAAACTATTGTTCTTTTATTATAGTTTCCAAGAACAGTGAAGATATCTTTATAAACTAAAGGGGAATTAACTATTGCTTTGTCTATAATAATCAATAAAATATGTTTATTTTTGTAGCCTCTCCTCCACTGGTGTGAGCAGGGGCCTGTGAGCGTGTAGCCTTGTAGCTGTCTGGTGGTGTGGTCCACAGAGAGGAGCATGATCCAGGGGTGACAGAACCATCACACACGTGCTGTTGTAC